>CM040093.1:5444117-5701112 GCA_022496805.1 Pohlia nutans | reverse complement strand
CTAATTATTTTATTCTAAGAAACTCTTAATACTATGTTAAACTACATGCTATACGGTTTCCAGATTGCTAAAATAAGTTAAGAATGAACAAAGTATGCAAAAATTATCGAATTTTGAAGTTAAGGTAGTTTATAAACAAAAAAAAAACAGCATTCTAAATTCACACTTGACTTTCACCTTTTGTTTTTTTCTTGCATAAGTTTTATTAAAATTACAACTACAATACGGTTTAGAGTTTTATTTGCGTGAAAGGAAGAAGAAGAAGAAGAAGAAGAAGAAGAAGAAGAAGAAGGAAGAAGAAGAAGAAAGAAGAAGAAGAAGAAGAAGAAGAAGAAGAAGAAGAAGAAGAAGAAGAAGAAGAAGAAGAAGAAGAAGAAGAAGAAGAAGAAGAAGAAGAAGAAGAAGAAGAAGAAGAAGAAGAAGAAGAAGAAGAAGAGAAGAAGAGAAGAAGAAGAAGAAGAAGAAGAAGAAGAAGAAGAAGAAGAAGAAGAAGAAGAAGAAGAAGAAGAAGAAGAAGAAGAAGAAGAAGAAGAAGAAGAAGAAGAAGAAGAAGAAGAAGAAGAAGAAGAAGAAGAAGAAGAAGAAGAAGAAGAAGAAGAAGAAGAAGAAGAAGAAGAAGAAGAAGAAGAAGAAGAAGAAGAAGAAGAAGAAGAAGAAGAAGAGAGAAGAAGAAGAAGAAGAAGAAGAAGAAGAAGAAGAAGAAGAAGAAGAACAAAAAAAAAAAAAAAAAAAAAAAAAAAAAAAAAAAAAAAAACTTCTAATTTGAACAATCTACATGAAAGTTACAGAAGGATGAAAAATGTGATTTTATCGAGTGAAAAAAATCTACATTGTTCTTTTTTGGATGAAACTGCGAATTCCTAGAGCAAAAGGAAAGATGCGAGGTAATTTAACTTCCTCTTTTCTGACATCTCCTTGCTAATTTGCATGTATTTCTACACAAAAAAATCTAAATTCTTCTACACAAAATAAAGCACCTACTTTTACTTGCTAATCCATGCAACTTTAACGTACTAACTCCACAACAATATACTAATTACTTGATACAACACTTCTACTCATCTAATTTCCATCACTTCACACACAATGGAGCAAAGTAACAAGAGTTTCAAATTCTATACTAAAACCATGTACAAGGTGTGACCATCACAATGGGGTGTTTTGAGGGGCACAAGGCCTCTCCTTATATACCAAACTAATAATTGGAGGTCCTATTCCCCTTTACCAACTCTGATAAATTCATTTCTAAAAAATCATAATAATTTCAAATTTTTCCAAAATTTATAAAAAAAATCACGATTTACAATAAACACATAGCTTCATTTACTAAAAATACAAGGTTAAATTTTTATCTTATTATAGTGGCAAAATTGAGCGTCACATGTTAAACATGATTCTATGATCATAGACCAAGACATTTAGGGGATTAAATAGTGGATTCTATGTTCACATGATGCACTGCATATCTCTATCTCATGTGCTGCATGCCGTTGTTTCTATTGGCTTTGACCGCAAAGAAGAGGCATTGCACGAACACCCATTTTCTTGGGCTAAAAACAATTGTAGCAAATATATTCCGTCATGATTCCAGTGAAATGCATTCTCGTTCTTCACCCATTCTATTTCGATCAAAGCTCTTTGTAGCATAGCTGCTTGTTTTATTGGCTCTGACTATAGGGAAGAGGCTTTGCGGGGACATCTATTTTCTTGGGCTAAATACCACTGTAGCAAATATATTCCGTTCATGATTCCACTTAAATGCATTCTCGTCCTTCATCCGTTCTATTTTGGTCAAAGCTCCTAGTAGCATAACTGCTTGTTTTATTGGCTCTGACCATAGGGAAGAGGCATTGCAGGGACACCCATTTTCTTAAGCTAAATACAACTGCAGCAAATCTATTCCGTCCATGATTCCACTAAAATGCAATCTCGTCCTTCACCCGTTCTATTGCTGTTAGAGCTCCTTGTAGCATAGCTGCTCGTTTTATTGTTTGGATGTGGATTTTTAAAATTTTATTATTAATTAACTAATTAATTAATTAAATAATTTTCATTCGTAGCATATGTTGATCATCTCAAAAATGTAAAAGTGTAACTTTCATGTAACATCTACATAATTTACACATTGTAACTTGCAACATTGCGTGTTATGTAAAAGTTACATGAATGTTACACTTGTAACTTTCATGTGTGCTTTCCATTGTAATTATCTTATAAATGTTTTGAATATAAATATTACAAAAAATTTAGGAATATTTTATATAATTTTTACATAATGTTCATGTAGATGTTCTATGAAAACAATTGTAAGATTGTTACATGAAATTTATGTGGATGTTTCAACAAGATTATGATAAACAATCAAAATTGTTATATGATATTTACATTTGAACGATTTATGTAGATGTCATATAAAGTATACAAGCAAAAGTTTGCATAAAAAACATGTGCAAAGTCCATTTATAAATTCTACACAAAAAAACTATACTTTTTATATAAGAGTTACATATTTTTTCCAATTGTAACATATTTGTAACATTTACATGATTTGGGAGTAGATTGCACATTCCTAAATAGTATATGCAAATCACAATGGAGATTTCATGTAGATGTTACATGATTTATATATTGTTTTGCTGTAAATGTTACAACTTGTAACATCTACATGATTTCCATATTGCATGTTACACTTCTACATTTTTGAGATGATGAGAGAGAGAGGGGTTAACGTATTAGGTAACCGGTCTCGCCGGTCACCGTCAAGGCGACCTGCTCTTCCCGCTTCGTCTTCCTCGTTTCCCCCTCGCATTGTCGCTGTGGTTCTGTTGTCGCTGCGATTCTGCTCGGCTTTGTTTTGATTCCGCTCTCCTTCTGTTGTGATTCTGCTCGCGTCGGTGTGATTCTGCTCACCTTGCGCTGTGATTCCGCTCCCCTTTCGCTGATGAAGCCCGTGCCTGTGGTGTGATGCGCTTTGTCCATGGCCGCCATGTACCGTGAAGTCGTCTCTCACGTCGCCTGAGCCCCACGTCTCCAGCGGCAAGCCCGTGGCCAACAGCTGCAGGTACAGCCGGCGTTCCGTTCTTGGCAATCACGCCGTTCCGAGGAGCGTGGTTTCTTGCGCATTTTATAATCATTTTTTCTTTTTCTTGTTTTTTTCGTACTGTTTGTAGTAGTTTTGAGCGCAATGTTGATGTGAATAGCCAGCCAGACGTATTGCAGTTGTAGAAAGAAACGTTTTCCGAGTTTGAGGGCAACTAAGTGAATCAGGTTTGCGTGACGTCGAAGTTTCTTCGATCTCTTTGAATTCTCATATACATTTGGTTGCAAATTACGTCAAGGCTCAGATCTATGAGGAAACGTTGTGCACCGAGGACGTAAGCAGAAGCAAATGTTGTTGTCGACTTTGCAATTCCGATTCCGTGAGAGCATGCGTATGTGGTTAACGAACCGTCTTCTTGGGATTTTAGGGATTTGCCTCATGTCTTGGAGCTATACCGTGAATCAGCTTCGACCAAAGTCTGATCACTTGTGATTAGAGCGATTTCACGATAGCGTGTCAATTGTCAACGGTGATTTTGAGTAATCTCTTTAAGGATACTCTCAGCGCTGCAATTTCTTTGTGGATTTTGATTTTGATTTCTGATGCTATGTCCTTGTTGATGCAAACGTGCAATCCCTAAGTATGAACCAGGTCGCACCTAGTTGTTTTTATTCATCCTAAACTATGCTAAGCTAGAAAACGGATTGATCTCTATTTTTGATCTGTTGCAGACGCGATTGGGAATTGAGCTTCACATTGTAGAAATGAAGAGAGGTCGTGATTTTGAGACATCGGCAAATGCTGCCTCGAAACGACTCTCCCGTACGTCTGTCATGAGAAGCTTTGGTTTTATTGCATCTTATTATCCCTTTGTGGTTTGATTTATCGAAGGTTGGTTTATCAAAGGCTTGTTTGATGGCAGGTGATGGCAGCTCGGACGGTCAGACGAAAGAATTGGTGCGGCAAGTTGCGGATCATTACAGTGCCCGGACTAATCAGACCCGGGAGCAGAGGGAGGCTAGTCCTATAATCCACTTGAAGAAACTCAACAACTGGGTACGAGCTTCTTCCTACTTAAGGTCAATGCAAAGATTTCATCAATGGAAAGAGTATGACTGTATTGTAACATTTGGTGGTACTTCATGGTACTTCACTCTTGTTGTTGACAGTGTGTTTTCAATGGTGTTACTGAGCAGATTAAGAGTGTCTTAATCCAAATCTACACAGCGCGGGGTGATGCAGTTATTGATGTTGCTTGTGGAAAGGTACACAACCTCTGAGCATGTCTTGAAAATCTTTGTCAGTCTTTGTTACAATCTTTTGGAGGTCTGTTTTCAAGGCATCATAGTTTAGGATAAATACGGCGTTACATTTTGATATGTATTGTTCTGATTGGGAGGATGTATGGTTTTGATTCAGGGAGGGGATCTGATAAAATGGGATAAGGCGTCAATTGGTTACTACGTCGGCATTGACATCGCCGAAGGCTCGGTACTCTTCTTTCCATACATAATAATGCTCGATATGGATAAATCCATCATTGTTGTTTTCATGAGGAATGATGTGATGAAGGATAACTTTGACAGTGCCCCACACAGAATCTCTTATATCAGTTTCCTCAAGCACTGTCATTTGTTTGTTGCTCATGACAGATAGAAGATGCGAGAAAGAGATACAATGGAGACACTGACCATGCACGTGGTCGCAGAGATTTCTGCTTTCCAGCTAAACTCATTTGCGCAGATTGCTTTGAGGTATTCTATTCTGGCCACTGTCATTTCAGCTGTTTACATTCTTGAGCTCTTAGTTTCTGATGTGCTATCTTGTAAGTTTATTTTCACTTTCCATATTATTGCCAGCTGTCCAGGAATTCCTAAATTGATTTCAGCGGAAGTTTTCTCTGTGCTGCGCTTGGCCGTATTTACGTTTTCTGTTGTATCATATCTTGCATTTAAGTTCGCCGAGACGTAAACTGGACTCTCATATACTGGGTTCTATTAAGTTTATTGAGGCTGTATTGGTTTGTCCGACTCCAGGTTGACCTTGAGTCAGTTCTGAAGGATGACGGTCTCTTTAATGTCTGCAGCGTGCAGGTACAATTTCTTTTGATTGTTACTTGACGTGTGCTCTGAACATGCATACTTTTGAAGATCGCATTTATTTTTCGCCCAGAGTCTGCTTGTTTCGCCCAGACTAGTTGCATTATATTATTAAATTCTTATATTTCAGTGTTGTCACATTATATTTCTGAAATCTCGTCTAATTCATGGCCCCTTATTTTTCAAGCAGTTTGCAATGCATTATTCTTGGGATACGGAGGAACGGGCACGGAGGGCTTTGCGAAATGTTTCAGCTGCGTTGCAGCCCGGAGGATGCTTTATAGGCACCATGCCAGATGCAAATGTCCTTGTTCGCAAACTTCGTGATGGTTGATTCTTGACCCTTGCCGTACTTGGTTTCTGTAGGGGCTTCATGTTGTCTTATAACTGTTTATGGCGGATCTACTCATGTTGGTGTTTTTTGCCTTGGTATAAAGTAAGTCAGTCATAGTGATTCGATAATTTACTCGTGGGAGTTCAACGTATCATTGGCACAATAGCAGATCTTGATGGATACTGTTCGTTTAAGCTGATTACCAAGTGGATTTGGCGTCTTTCCTCTGGTTGACAAGCTGATGTATGAAACAGCTCCTGGACTTGAGTTTGGAAACAAGGTTTATCGAGTGCGCTTTGACGAGAGCTTCAGTGATAAGGTGTGCTGCATTATGAAACCTTGATTTGCAGCACCATCAGCATTTCCTTTATAGTTTGTGTTGTGAAACTTCACAAAATATTAAGTATCTTTCAAATTTTTCGCAGCAATTCCCAGCATCATCACCGTATGGAATACAGTACGAGTTTCATTTAGAGGTATGGTTCAGCCTCCCTATCACATGCATGAGTCTGAAGCGTTCTTATGAAACGAATAATTGTAAAACACGTAAAGTTCAACTCTATAAAAATTCAATCATGATAATTTCACGCTGTACATCTGGGAAAATGTTGGCTTGCGAGCTGGGGAGTATATTTGCCCAAATTAATCTTAGAAAGGAGACCTAATTCTTCAGTTGTCTTATTTGAGAGAATTTACTGATAATTATACATGCTTTGCGGTGTGCAGGATGCTGTGGATTGCCCTGAATGGCTCGTTCCCTTTCAGTGCTTTAAGAATTTAGCATTAGAGGTAGACAAGCAACACTTTCTCCTGCGTCTGAAGTTTGGTAGAATATCATCAAGGAGATTTACCATGTAGTTTTAATACTTATGTCTGTTCTGTTTTCTTGAATGCTTTTTCGATTTCTTTTGAGTCAAGTTATCTGGGGTGGGTTTTCAATGATTCCATTGATTATGTATTGTTAATGTTGGTGTCCGGCATGAATCAATCGCTGTAAACAATTGTGGGTGTGCAGTATGGGCTGGACCTTGTGTATAAGAACAATTTCCACCAATTTGTAAAAGATTACTGCCAGCAGAAGGACTTTGCGGACCTGATGCGGAAACTTGGTGCGCTTGGGGATCCTGGTAATTGTCCTCCTTCGTCTCAATGACTTATGTGCTCACCTTCTATTGCTAATATATGCGCACTTCCAAAACAATAGTCTCACATATCATAATCTGATTTGTGCTCTATATGGTTACTGTTCTCTTTGTAAAAGATTGTATTTGGAATTTTGCAGCTGCTGGCGATTCCATAACAGACGATGAGTGGGATGCTGCGTACATATACCTGGTCTTTGTATTTAGGAAGGTAGTGTATTCTTGTGATTTACTGCATGGTTCTGGTACACCAGGGGAGAGCGTCTGATTGCTTGCTACTATGATATGCGGGACACTCAGTGAGGAGAATTGATGTATCTAGATACGTCCCTCTATTGTTTATATTTTCTATTGTCTGAGGAAGTGCATGTTTCCCTTGTGTTCCCTATACCAGCCAAGAATAAAAGCTGGCATTCAAGGAACACTGATGATGTAGGAGTACTGACGTGAAGGTCATCTGTTGGCTTTGGTATGACAGAGTGGAGCAAAACCGACTAAGCCCCGGTCTTCACGTGGAATTTACAAACCCATATCTCCTGACGACGTGCTGGTGATTTAAGCTTGAGCATTCTCTCTCTTCCCCTTACCTGTGCCATCAGAAAAATGTGCAGCTTATTCTTGTAAGGTAATTTCTCCACTCGCAATTGTTCTGTATCGTAGAATTTCTTTTCACATCTTTGTTGGTACTTATTTCATCAGAGGTCCATACAATTGTTTTCTTCTTCGCCCTTGCCATCATGGCTACCTTTTCCAATAGTGTTGCCGTAGCTAAAGTTCTTGATAAAATTGCACAGTATTGAATAGGCACTCCTTTGGCATTTATATTTGCAGACCGAACGATGAAGCTATGCTGCCAAGAGCCGAATATTTTGAAACTCTCCGGATGTTTCAAGAGGTGCATAGATGGTTAGCATGATCAATGTTCTGATCAGTCTTACTATCTAAGAGATTGTACATTATCAGAATTGATTTGAGTGTGTCCATTGGCAAGTACTTCGTCAACAGTACTGCAGATAAGGAAACGCCTTCTTAAATGTCCCAACAGAATGAATCACATATTATCATCACTCCAGAACTTTAGTTGAATACGGTGATTGTCTGTCAATCTCGTGAATTTTTTTGGACATGAGGAACACAGCGATTCCCGATTACCTGTATTTATTTTATTTTATTTTTGGCACAAACGTGACAGGCCCATTGCATGAAAAGAACAGAGCAAAGTGTACTGCCTCCACAGCCAAGTGAGAACTCCCAGGCTAACTATCCCCGGTAACCTAGCGACCCGTAGTTTCTGCACTGACGCAAAAATCGGCAGAAGAATGAGCGCCGCTGCCGGGGATCGAACCCGGGTCACCCGCGTGACAGGCGGGAATACTT
Source organism: Pohlia nutans (assembly GCA_022496805.1). Taxonomy (NCBI): domain Eukaryota; kingdom Viridiplantae; phylum Streptophyta; class Bryopsida; order Bryales; family Mniaceae; genus Pohlia; species Pohlia nutans. Next base: position 5,693,120 of record CM040093.1, on the reverse strand, counting down.
ACCACTATACTACAACGACTTCAGACGATGTGCTTATGTCAAACATGTTGCTATTTATACCCTTCCAGCTTCAGTTGGAAATGTATTATTTTCTAATTAGATTCAGGGATGATGCAATTAGTGATACCCTGATGCATTACTGATCACATTGCAATTAGTATGCCTTGATTACATTTCCTAAGCAGTCAGGTCTAGTTTGTTTACGAATTCCCCTCTGCAGGAAAAAAATTCAGAAACTTTTGAACAATGTGTGTGTACTCAAAAATGATCCGATTTACAAACCGTAAAGTGCGTTGCAATCACATTGGAGTGTACTACAATGTCATTACAAATTTACACATGTATTAGTGAAAATCATACAATATTATATACACTATCTACCATTGAGTGTTCTCACCTTTTACTTCAATTACAGTGTTCATTTTAGCAAGCATATTTGAAATGAGCGTTTGAAATTGTTCTTGAGATACTTGAGCCCATACTTGTTGAATGATTTGTATCATTTCCTCTTAGTCCTTCATAATCTTTTTGATCCCATGGGCTTGTCTCCAATCATCAGGATACCTACTACGGTGTATTGGAGCACCATCCTCCATCAACGTGAGTTAAATAGGTTTATCATGCATAAAATAGAAGCCACTCAATGTATTTTCATAAATAAGTTCTACGAAATCAACTATTGATTGTTTAGTTGGAGGAATGATGACAAGTGGACTTTTGTCAAAACTCGTGAAAGCCCCTACACCATTACAAAAGAAGAAATTACAAAGGAGACAGATGAAATGGTATGAATCATTCAACAAGTATGAGCTCAAGTATTTCAAAAACAACTTCAAACGCTCATTTTAAATATGCTTGCTAAAATGAACACTGTAATTGAAGCAAAGGGTGAAAGCACTCAATGGTAGATAGTGTATATAATATTGTAACTTATTGTATGATTTTCACTAATACATGTGTAAATTTGTAAAGTCACTTGAACTCAGGTGAGATGAGAGTGTGACGCTGCCGAAGGCGGTGAGGGAGCTTGGGACTGTGCCAAACATTGGAGGTGAGTGCGTTGGGACACCTATGGAGGCCCTGCAGACTAAAGTGGAGCAGTTGCACTTGACACAGAGCTGTGAGGATGAGTGAGCCAGTATCAATATGCTAATGTGCAGATAGATCTCAAACATCGGAATCCCAATGCGACAGCACACCCGAGCTACACCTCAACCATGTACACAAAAAATCCAACATTCCAGAGTTCAATGCAGTAGACTCCCCACTAAGGTAGAAGCACCAGAAACTGTTAGGTACCAATTGTGGTCACCTATAAAAGAACCTGTTTCAACTTCAGGAGTTCCTAATCTAGTTATTACAAGCATTAATTGTGAATACTGATTAGACTAGAGTTATTGGTACACCTATAATATGCATATTAAGTTTGAAAATTTATAACAAAATCATACATTGTGAAAAAATTAATTAAAAATTGAGCTTGGTTATTAAATCCAAAGTTTTACATGATGCAATTTTTTATCATTGAAAATGAGCGCTCCATGTAGGTTGAAATGCTTAAACTGACGACATCTGTACCCCTTACCTTATCAGGTTCTTGTTATCTGATCCGCACTCTCTATTTTGCAAGTTTGTTCTTGACTGAGCCCTAAACCCTAAACCCTAAACCTGCGATCATGTGCTCAACCCCATACTTTCCCCGATAAACTCACCAGCATCCAAAGCACAGCATAGTACCCACATACCCAATCACCCCTCCACACTAGATCACATAGACACAAGACATTCCCTAAGCACCTCATATCCATCTCAAATAGCATTTCATATACCCAAGTTAGAGAACTATTGGAAGTCCATCATGGAGTGAACTAAGGAGCAGAAATCATGGCACGGCACCAGGAGAGGCCATTCATTTGGTAAGTTAATCCCACGGGTCACACTTACACTCCGACAATCTATCAACTAAATAATGCCCAATTATCGCATCATTCAATGCATGCTTCAATCAGTACGTACGTAGCATCGAGCTCATTTCTCAAAATTATTAACGAGTCCACTTGTGACGACATCTCGTAGATCGTTCACTTGAGGTATATCTATCAATGGCTTGGATGTACTTTCCACGATCTTTGATTCTCTGCTTTCTATGCTTGGGTGTCAGAGTGCGAGCTCGTGAGGGGTGATCGACTTTGGGGCGCAGTTTCTTTGTGGAGCAGGTATCATCATTCCATGTCCACAAGTTTTGCAAGACTCTCAACAAAACAATTACCTTCTACATGGCTGCGCATTGACACGGCGGAGAGTTCTGACACCGCCTTTCAAGGAGACAGTGCCATGGACATCTTCGTCCAAAGCTCGTTGCCGAACCCCGCCGGGCTATCCTCCACTAACAAGTTTCATGGCTTCAGTTTGCTGCATTTATGTTGTGAAGGTTCTGCCTGGCTTACTCCATCAGTGGATGAGGGGCTTGCTAAATCATCGATAGGCATGTTAAGTCATACATGCGATGTATACAACCTGAAAGCGATAAATTTGAGATCGTTCACAAAGATTACCAAAAGGTGTCTCCCTCTCCCTTTCGTAATACCGGACTCGAGGCAAGCATCCATCAAGCATGCATGGAGGCCTGCGATCGTGGCCGGTACTTTGAAGGACTAATTTGATTCATTTGCTTGCAATGATCCATCATTGAGTCAGAGAGCTTAATTTCTGGGAGTTGTTTGAGAGCCTGACAGAGATCATGTGAGATCCAGCTTTTTGAACACATTGAGGTTCACTCTCACTACATGCATGAATCAAGTGGCTGGGAAGAAATTGATGAACAAAGACCGTGTTGAATCTATATAATTTATCATTCTCATGATTGTGTGTTCAAAGGTTGAATAAAATGAGCAACAAGATTGACCAAGAATCTCCAAGAATCTCCCATTCATGCTAGTATGTGGCAAGTCTTGCATACCGCCAATGCGAATTGCTCGAGCATGGATGCTTTGCGGTTTGACTGCATCCATGCGGTGGCTTACACTTCGACGCAAGTACGTCGAATTGTGAGAGTGAAGTCATAATTACGTGACATTTAGAGGCCGGTGTCAAAGTTCAAGATCGTGATGCAAGATTCTAGTTTGACCTTCTTAAAATGGCCCAACGCGATTCTGAAACCAACAATCGTGTCATTCGTGTGCAATAGTAGTAGCCCTAGCTAGTTGTGAGATTTGAATCTCGTGAAATCCAAATCGCCACCTCCTCCCGGACTGGGATAAGAAGTCGTGACACCATGTTACTAGGATCATAATTATATTGCAAACGCCACATGTTGCAAAAGTTACATGTCCGGAGGATATTTAAAAACATTTGATAATGATGTCTTAAAAGCAATGGCAAGGGCTAAATAGTTTTACTAATATGAAAATAGAAAAAGAATGTATATAGGATAGTAAGACAAACTTCTGGAAGGTCATGAGTCAATCTTTAGAACAAAAAAATAACCATTTATTTACTACTTCTATCAACATAAAAGCCAAATGAATATGTGTATATGTGTGTTGTGTAAAGAGAAACTATTATAATTCAATTGATGCTTTTTAAATTTACTATTTCATTTCCTAAATTTGAAAAGCGTCTTAAATTTTCAAAATCACATTTTGTTTGGAAAAATGAAAAGACAAAGCACTCCAAAGATCTCCTTTGGTAACGAAAGGTTTTAAGATCAAATATCATTTAATAAAGTATATAAATTCCAAAAGCATGTAAATTATCGATTTGTTTATAGGCTATAGGTTGCATTGAAACTTAGGTCATAATGAACAATTCTTAAAAGGCACTTCATTACTAACTCATTTGAATTTGAATAGATGTAGAATAAAAGAGGCATCAACATAATTTAGCCATCTACATGCAAATGTTATACGCTATAAACTTTAGGGGCAACTAAAAAGATATAGAACTTTTTAACCCCTAGTACAGGACCAAGTGTTCTAAATGAGACCTCTTCAATGTTTGCGTAGGTTCCCACAGTGTCAATTTTTATCCTAATGAATTTTTTGAACATTGTGCATTTGACTTCGTAAGTGGAAGTTATGGAGAAAATGAGGTCTTTTTGGAGAGAATGGGTAGTGCGGGCATTTGGGTAGGACGTGAAACCCTCTTAACACCCTATATTTTGCAAGGGGCCAGGGTATTTAATTTACACTAAGTGACTCCCCAATCATGGGGTTTTGAAATGTGAGTTGTTAAAAACATCTCAAAGGCTCACAATCACTCATGCAAAGCATACAATAATTGATATATATATATATAGATAGATAGATAAAACACATAATTTCTACAAGATCATATTATATAACTTCTAGAAATTGAAGTTTACAAAACATTGCTAAATGAAATTGAAAGTGCGCAAGATATCCATTTAAAAGTTTCAAACATAATTTCAAAATTTATTGATAACAAGTACAATTATCCAATGACCCCCATAATATGCGTGAAACTTGGCTGGAAGTGTCACATCAAAGGCCGTATCATATAGTCTTCATTCTTTTGTACAAGGTGTATTATAGTCAAATTAATTATGAATCATAGCATGACAAGTGTGTACGTAAGATGTTCTTGCAAAAACATAATTTTGAAAGTGGTTGGTTTTTAAAAATTAGAGTTGGACAATGATTTTATAAGCATGTCGTGTATAATATCAAAGCAACTAGCAAGTTGAATTGCCCGTATTATGTAGTCCATCATGGGTCTAATTTCTATATTATGGAAGACAACTTTATTCCATCATCTTATCAAGACAAATTTTTCTTTTGTGGACTCTTGACTTCTTCTATATAGGTAGACAAACTACCTCCAACTTCCACAACTCTTTATTCACAACGATCTCCATGCAAGCATTACATGGTTGTTATACAATTCATGTTTTGGTTCAATATGTGAACTGAATTAATATTTATCAGTTGAAAGATATTTCCTAGGGTTGTCATCCAATGGAATCCATCGCTCGTTCCATTGTTCTCTCTCTTCCGGGATCAAGTAGTCTAGGTAGTTTGAAAGAGGGAAGTTTGTCCAAGCCATCATTCCTTCTTTTAGTACCATCAACTTGTCAGCCTTCCTTGCAGCTTCCTCCGCCGTATCTAACACATCCACAATGCAATTCATGGTAAGCTTGGATGCAAGTCCATTTGAATGTCCCACCTCAATCAATGTCCTCTTAAGAAACTCACTTTAATTTAGCTTAAATAAGTCCATTGTTGAAACATTCTAGAACCCAAATAGCATATCACCTACACGAGTTGAATGTATTCAAAATCTATTCACCCAATTATCGCAAACAATAAAATCCATCAAATATATCATCGTTTGCATGATTGGTGTGTGGGTTCTAGGTTCCGGCTTTGTACCAAAAGTAGATGTGCTATTGGTGACATCGACAACCTTTGGATCCTTTGGGTCTCGAATCATTCCGCCCTTAAGCGTAACGTCGCAAAACCATCTAATTTTTCCTTTGTGTTTCCCTCTTTTGTTCCTACAAGTACATGACACCATGAAATTATGTTTTAAAAACATTTGAATGCCATATTAGAAGATGGTTGTATTAGGATTGAGCATCGAATTCACACAAATATCGTTCAAATTATATATTAATATTGATCAATTTGACTTTAAAGCAATATCTAGTAACAAATCCAAGAGGTCGTAACTTATACTTACTTGGAGAACTTGACGTTCATGTATTTTGGGATTTCAACACTTTGTAAATCACGGTCTTTGAAATGTTGCCTACCACTGTTCCAAATACAATTACACAACATGTCACTAATTTAAGAACAAACCGGTTATTTGATATGTTATTTCATCCATATACACAACATGTTATGACATTTGCACAATATGTAAGTTAAAATGTATATATATACATCCACACATAATGATTGTTCAAATAAAATTAAAGCGCTTCCGTCAAAGTTCTCAAAACAACCCTATTTAGCTATATTGACACTTCATGTTATTCTTATCACACCTAAAGACTTGAAATTGATCAATAATAAAACTTACGCTAGGCATGTCAAACATACAATTGGCAAAACCAAATTATGCTCATAATTTAAAAATATGGTGCAACATATGGTTTAACGAACTTACGTTCGTCTTAGGTAGGCCAGCAAGGCATCTCGAGGACAACCTCTCCATTCAAAAATGTCCACATCATATTCAATGGATTCTTTATCCTTTTGTGTCTACAAATAGCAACAATGAACACACCTCTTCAAATAGATTCAAGGGACTCACACCTTATCTTCATATGTTTACAAATAGCAACAATAATAGAGCCCCTTTTAGATTGTTTCAAAATCATACATATGATTTCAAATTTTGCTAAGTCTAGGAACTATCTTTATCGGTACACAAACCAACAAACTAACATTTTGCAAAGTCTAGATTCTCTATAATTATTACCAACTGTAATCATATCCATCCCAACCAATACTCAAACTAGCACCTTTTAGAAACATAAGCTTGCACATTCAAGCAATATGAAAGAATCTTTGTAAACACATACTAGTAACTAAAAAGAACTCCAAGTGAACATTCATGAGTAGTAGACAACCAAATCAACCTACTTTGCAAAGCTTCTTGATGCACGCATACAAAGTTCCACACCTAAGTTAGTAAAGCAACAATGACATTTCAAGGAAACAAAGCTCTTGAGAAATAAAATCAAATGACAAATAGACATCCCATAGGATCTTACAATGTCCATGCAAGACTCTTCGCCTTCGTGGACCATAGCAAAGAGATTGAAAGCATGCCATGCATCGCTTTCGTTCTTAAACTCTCATGTGCACACGTTGTGTATCATTCCATTGTTAGTTCAATAGTGTGTTTGTTAATTGGTATAACTTTATAATCATGGCATATGGATTGAGCCTATGTAGATGATTAGTAAGTTGTTGTATCGAGGATCAAATTGGTACGCTCATGTAGGAGTGTAAATATATTACCGATTGTAACAAACTTCTTGTTGGTTTCTGGAAGACCTTTGGGCATAAAGTATGCCACGAAGCTTTGTCTACCCCCTTGTCGCCTGCATGAGTTCATCACGACTAACAATCTCGATGGAGCTCAATACAAATCAAGACGCAAATCATGAACAAGTCAAGCATTAGCTACAAATGAATGTTAGTACCAATGTCGAGGCATTTGAATGACACCCTATGAATGTAATGGTGAATATCAACAATGAATGATGAGAGCGAGGAAAGGATTCATGTACTCACTGTATCACACCATGATGTTTATCGACTTTGGACTGCGGTGCTTTCCTCTTGCGAGGATTTGTGGTCATTGTTCCAACCGGCGCGTCCGGCACATCACACTCCATCTCTCTATGTCCACGTGGAGCTTGGATGGTCTCCTCGAACGACAAGATCTCTTGGAACGTTCCTTGCGATTGTTCAAGTACAGCAACATCGTGAGGATCCGCGGTCTCAAAAAGGATGCCGGGCATTGGTAGAGGAGTGGCTTCTAAACCATGTAGACTAGTTGATGCATACGGTGACATAAGATTTGCAACAACGCCATTGCCCTGCGGAGTTTCAAACCCGTTGACATCCATTGGTGGGGTGAGTCCTTCAAATGCAGAGCTCGTAACATAATCGATGCCATCCCCGGATCCGTGCAAGTCTCCATTGTGGTATGTTTCCGTTGGAGCTAAAGCTTGAAAAAAATCTCCTTCCACCTCTAGAACTTGAGGATCCATTGGAATGGGACTCGGTTGCGCATGGATGCCGGGACCCTCATTGGAAACAACGGGCATCTTGCAAATTACCCAAAAGCATCCTTGGGTGTAACTATCAAAGCAACCAAAAGCTTCCGAATTATTATCACTGATAGTACCTTCATCATTGTCATTGAGTCTAAGGTACCACTGTTTGTCTTCTTGCAATCCAAATTCATGCACTCCGTATGTTAACGGTCCCAAGGCATGCATTCCTACATTCCCATAACCCTCTAAAACAATGATCCAACGGCGTGCGTTGCCATCGTCACCAATGTTGTCGTCACAAATAGTGCGAAACCCTTGCACATCTTGGTCTTGACAAAGTTTCATCAACTCGTCCCTTGATTCTTGGAACGGTCCGATGACTCCCATGGTAGCGAATGTGTGATTGGTGGAGGCATCGATCATGGACCGTCCTTCTCCGTTAGGCTTTGTTGCGTTGACGTGAGGGTGATGATGGTCCATGTTTGGATTCATGTCGGTTGGCATCATCATTTATAGCGTATGAACAATCATGCAACTTTCTACACGAAAAGTTTACAACCCGACGATATTAAACTACTTTCAAATGAATGAGACCTAGGTGCTATTGTAGTACTAATGTGCAATCGGTGGATGCTTTTACACCCACTATGACACCGGATTGGAACTAGATGAGTATATTTTTCTTCCCTCTTTGTTTTGAAAACCGCTTTAAGAACTCAACTTAGTTTTTGTACCAAATATTGGACGACCTATAATTAAGTATGCAAACTTGCAAACCTAATGCAAATCCACGACTCAACGTTGCTTGGAATGACCCACACCGTCTAGAGTCTAGAAATCTATGAACATGCTTAGAGGCCAACAAAATGAGTGAGAATGAAAGAAATGAAGGAGCCTAAGGCATTTTTATACTTGGTTCGCGACAACCGAGGCCATGGAGTTCTAATTTCTTCTAGTTTTTCCCATGTTCCATTCCACATGCCTTCATCGGGGTGCACCGCTCAAACCACCAACCAAGACTTTGGGCACGTTACTCAATCGCGGTTGTTGCTTTGTTGAACACTACGTTCACACAGAAAAAAATCATTGATTTCAAGAGTCTATCGGAATTCCACGTAACATGTAAGTGATTAATAGTGAAGAAACGAATAAGCCATTGGCCACTTTCCAAGAGTCACTGTCAATTTCTACTTAAATAACACCAATTGAAAACAAACTACTTAAACAATGTGCACTTGGAAGTAAATAGGACTCACTTGGTATTCACAGTTTATACTAACTACATTTTGTTTTAAATAATTATGGTTTTCCTCCTTCACAACTTAGTTTCTACCAACAATGTTCAAATGAAGTGCTAGTACTTTGGCTAGTGCTAGTGCTTGTAACTACAAACAATGCCAAGCGGAGGTGGACAACGGCTAGCCCTGGAATGCATGAGCCACTAACACCTTTGCAACGAAACTACCGGTACATATTTATGGACAGTGAAGCTCCACGTGCACGATGCACTACTCGATCACTTTGGGTACCAAAGTACAAATCGAAATGAATCGCTTCATCCAAAAGCACTCTTTACATTTGCTCACGTTTCTAGTGAACAGTAAGTTGGTACCTCAAATCAATTGCGCATGCATGCAAAGAAGAAGACGACTTGGTTAATAGTGATCCACGGACGGGTATGAACCAAGTTAGAGAACTATTGTAAGTTCATCATGGAGTGAACTAAGGAGCAGAATTCATGGCACGGCACTAGGAGAGGCCATTCATTTGGTAAGTTAATCCCAAATGAAGTGCTAGTACTTTGCCATTGTCACGAATGTTGTCGTCACAAATAGTGTAAAAACCCTTGTAGACCTTGGTCTTGACAAAGTTTTAGCAAATCGTCCCTTGACTCTTGGAACGGTCCCATGACTCCCATGGTAGCAAATTTATTCAAGCATCTCTTCCAACTTGTTGCTACAACGACAAACATATTATATTATCTATCCTCAAAAGTCACCATATTACTAGAACCATTTATTGTATGGTTAGGGCACAGTAACAGTGCAAAATAACACCTAGCAAAAGAGACACCACAAAAGGAGGTCATGATTGTTGATTTTTCAATGATCATAATTGCATTTCAATGCACCATCATGACACCATGTTCACATGCCTTGAAGTTCATGATGCACTTACACACCTAATAGTGATAGACCACCAAGATCTTTTTCACCTTTTAACTATTTGGAGTGAACAAATAAGAGCATAATAAAGCAAAATTCATGGAATCTTCTTCAAACTTTAATGAACTTTACGGATAACTCTAATAAATGCCAAAAGTTTAGGAAAATTATTTTCCAAGAAAAGTATTTTATTTATGGTGAGAAGGAAAATTTGAAAGAATATTCTTTGATATTTCAACTGCTATACCTTATTTCCTCATGTCAAAATTGTGGACACATGTTTGAATGCATTTAGAAGCGTAAATTGGAATCTAAAAAGATGGCACCATTTAGGCATTGTACAAGGCATCATGAGAGCTATTATCTCATAGTAGAGAAATTATCCCCTTTAACTTAAAAATTATCCTTTTAATAATGTCACGTTACAAAATGTCCCCTTTAAAATGCAAAAATAAGGCTGGGTAGGAAGGTGAAGAAAGAGATAATTTGACATTTTCCATTTTCATTACCTAGGGTATCTGGGGGCTCCATTGTTGAAGCACAAAATAGTAACCAGTAGGTGCCTTGCTCAACTCAATTTGTAGTCAACATGGCTGCATTTTTGGTTGTGGTTAATTAACTAATGGAGTGAATGCGGAATGCCAACATCAGAAAAGTTGGGCCAGACTATTTTGGTGCTATCTTAACCCCTAAGTGCCCAAGGGTTTTCTTGAAATGCTAGATGTGTCATAATGTCCATCTTACTCAATTTTTATGAGCTTCAATTTTTAAACATATGTAGAGCACAACAATAAGACAACATCCATACGGTTAAATTTTGGAAAAATGCTATGAATATTTAATAATCAATTTATAAGAAATTTCTTTGAAAATTCATAAAAAATACATGTTTAGTCATTTTGACTTGGAATCAAGTATGATAGGTCAAAAACATTGGTTTTATATGGTGGTTACCTTGTTCATGTTAGAACTAATCTTATTTGGTAGAAAACCTTAAAGATTCCATTCCGGGCAGATTTTCAAAATTGTGACAATTTGAGATGCTGTCACTTTGAGGGCTTTAGAGTAAAATCGGTAAACGTTTTTTCAGAATTTCTTTTTGGAAAAGTTGCTCAGTTTCAATATCTACAAGGGAAAAAAATTGACGCTCAAAAATTGTTATTTTTGCAAAAGTTATGGACGTTTAAAGTAGGCTGAACTTTTTTTAAACTCTGAAATTTTGGATCGACCAGATATGGTCGATTAGGCAGTTAGGGGTTAACACCAAAGGCCGCATACAGGTCAATTTAGTGTCATTTTATCCATACTAGGTTGGTATGGAGGTTGGCACCAAATTATCTTAATTGCATTTCAATGCACCATGATGGCATCATGATCAGATGCCTTGAAGTTCCTGATGAAGTACTAAACCACTATGTTTGAGCCTGCTAGCCCTTGAATCACCTTGCCATCAGGAACTTCAAGGCATGTGGACATGGTGCCATCATGGTGCATTGAAATGTAATCAAGATAATTTGGTGGCAACCTCCATACCAACCTAGTATGTATAAAATGACACTAAAATGACATATATGCAGCCTTTGGTGTCAAAATGGCACCAAAATAGTTTGGCCCAACTTTTTTCATGTGCTACTTCATTTGCCCTTCATCTCCATTTCTCTTCTCACTTCATCGATACTTCGCATGTTACATCACCCCTCTCCGCCTCTGCCTTCTATTCTATTCAAAGTGAGCCAGCGCCCCCATCCCTTCCTTCCCTCCGCTTCCCTACTTAACTTAAGTAGTTCTTGCTCGCTCGGCGCACACACACACACACACACACACACACACACACACATATATATATATATACATATATATATATACATATATATATACATATATATATTCACTTTTTCTTTTTCTTTTTCCTCTTCGCCTCATCGTTATACACTAGTAGGAAATGTGTCGTTTTTCACTTAGTATAAATAAAAAAGGAATGAAAACACGCCAGGCACATGGGTTGCGTCGATGCTGGTGAGTGGTTTTGGTCACAAGAAGACAGAAATCTAGGTACAATATTCCGTCACTGTTCACTGTTTCTACAAAGTGGGGAACGAAAAACGACAGTTCTACTACTAGTGAGTAATGAATTCCATCCTTGATCCAGTGCCACCTCGCTTTTTCATGTTTGACACCTGCGATTGGAATCGGCAAAGAATTCCTTGCTGATTGCGGTGGTATATAATTTGGTCTCATCTGAATATTTTTTCTCACAATACAATCGATTGAATTTGTCATTTTAAATTGGGCCTCTTATTCTTCTTGGTAGATTTGAGTGGGTCTTACTTGAAGTTCCTATTGTTCAAATTCATTTATTTGTTTATCAACATGCAACATTCTTCGATGATTTCAATTATATAAAATTCAGTCCCATCTAACTTGTATTTTTCACAATACGATCGATTGAATTTGTCATTTTAAATTGGACCTCATATTTTCATAGTAGTTTTGAGTGGATCTTATGCGAAGTTCTTTTTGTGCAAATTTCTTTCTTTTATTACCAACACATGCAATATTCTTTGCTAATTCCAATGATATAGAATTTGGTCTCATTTGACGTATATATCTCACAATATGATCGATTTGATTTGTCAATTTAAATTATGGTTTGGTTGGACTAAGTACCCATGGGAATACTGTAACTTGGCTCATGGTGGGTATCGAGAGGAAGGCACAAAGAAGGTACAAGAAAGGCAAATTGCCTCAAGACCCCGGAAGCATATTTCATGCGGGTGGACCAATACTTCACAAGGGTGGGTAGTTTGGGCTTGGCAAATCCCTTGCTCCGAGGAACGAGGTCCTCGTCCGATACCCTGCGTACTTTGATACCTTCTATGTTTGCTAGGTAATTCGACCTTGGAAACCCTAATTACGACTAAGAACTTAAGTTGAGCTTTGCTCTACGAGCTTGTAGTAGCGTCATCCGACCGGGACAATTGTTGAGGTTGGTGTTTTCTGTGTAGCGAAGATTGTGTAAAAAAGATCAGTAGGACGACAAGTTTCGATTGCTGGATTTGTTAGAAGATTGAGCGTTCCATTGGCATTTTGCATTTTTGCGTTGGGGAATGTACGGGAAAGTAGAAGCTTCAACAGCAACGAAGACAAGCGGGACCAGGTTCAGTACTCATTAGGAGAGATATGGGGCCTCAAGAAGGCCCCCACTTTGGATCAACTGAATTCAGCTGGCCAGATTAAAATTATTATTATTATTATTTTACAAAATAAAAAATAAAATAATAATAATAAATTGCAGTCTGACGTGGACAACCGTTTGTCATGTCAGCCTGCAATTTTATTATTAATATTTTAAAACTTTTTTTTATTTTTTTATTTTTTTATTGGTTGTTGTTAGTTTACTGTTGATCAACAGTTTGACAAATGGAAGGGGCCTTTTGAAGGCCCGAATTCTCTCCTAATGATATATATATACTCTCACGTTGTATCACATAAGCTGCTTGACAAGGGACATTGGGTGGTGTATCACATAAACTTCTTGTCACTGCTCATATTGCTTTCTACCACATTCGTTATCTCTAATTCTGTTTTTCCAACATTTTCACCCAACTTGCATTTTCCATCGCTTGGGATTACAATATAGTTGTGTATCTTCTATTCTTACTATTGCTTTTGCATTTGCTCCGTTCATGTGCTTGGCGAATCTGGCTTTGTGAGCTTTTGTCCATTACTACAGTGGTTTCTTATCGTGTGTTTGTTTCTCGGGGCGATCACACCCCCTTACATTTTGTAACCACATGCGATAATGGGGTATTTAATAGGGGGATATTTATGCACCTCTTAATATTTTTTCCCTCTCTATTTGTAGATAAAAAGCTACTTGAACATATTTTTTAGCACCCTATATTTATTTGTAATTATTTAGAGAGGCTAATTTTTGTCACAATATTTTTTTTATAAATTGTGCAAGTACCAAATAGTGGATGGAATACTATAGCATTGCGAAACTGAACTCCATGCTTCACCTAACCGTCTATGTATATCCAAACCCTAAGCAAGCCTTACCCTGAAATTGCTCTACCAAAAGTCAAGCAAACGCCTAATTAAAAAACCAACAAAGAAGAGACGAACCATGAAAGCTAAACCCTAAACCAAATACACGTGGAAAACATTGCAAAGGAAGTGGCCACTTTGCAGCATCAATCTGCATGAAAGAAACCCCAGAAAATGCTCAGAAAAAGCATGAACTTGACGATTGAGGACTGAGGTTGTGACAAAACCAAAACCGATCGCAAGAAGTGGTTGAGGGTGACGGTAGAGGCTGTCATGTTCTAAGCATCCATAGAGGTCCCACATGTTCAACACCGTTGCAAACCCAATGGCGCGCCAACAACACAAAAAATCCCATGACATTTCCCTCTATACTAACACGCTTGATTCAAATTTGGACAAAAACTACACACTACTTCATCCAAGTAGTCAAACCTATAATCAATAAACCCAATGGCGCGCCAACAACACTGATCCTACTACACACTTTTAGCGGGATCCTATATATATGGCTGTTATCTGCACCATAGCAAGGATAAGCCACAACTGGATACGACTGGGGCGACAGGTGGTGGAACTGGGAGTGCACACGCGTAGTTAGGGTAGAATAGTATAAAGAAGGCAGGTAGCTACACACACAACACTTGTTCATTCACTCGAACTGGTCATGGTCGTGCTGGGACTTTGCATCAAGTACTGTGCTCAGTACTGCACATGTATTTTTTTCTCCCTTAGGGATCATGAACTGAATGACAATCTCTTTCCTATACTAGCTGGTCTCCTCGCCTTCACTCACCATTGCTTGTCTTTCCTATTACATCCATGGAGACCAAGAAATGATTGTTATTGTTCTTCTCTGTTCTAGTTGACTCCTCAGCTCATTTTGACTCTCATATCCTTGGGCACCAGGGGATGAAGGACAGTCTCCCTCTATCTCTCTATACTAGCATATATTCCTTACTCTATTCAGTTTTTTTCTCTTATCATATCCTGGGAAACCCTGGAATGAGTGACCGTCACCTTTTCATGTATGGTACCAATGTCTACCATGTAATCTACTCTGCTTGTTTGTCTTATTATATGATTTGAACCTTACTTCCCTCTTCCCCAAGAAGCTTTGTTGAACCACGTCTAACCATGAGCTTTCTTCCCTTATCAAGTAACTGTGGTGTCTTAGACAACAGTGCTTAAAATCTCCCTTATACTAGAAAGATTACCTACACCCTCCTAGCCACCCACTGAGTCTACAAACTAATATTCTAAAGATACTTAGAAGCTCCTCTCCTTCTCTATTTGCTATTCCTGAAGTCAAAATCCAAATCCTCTTCCCAGCCTCGAACACCTTGTTCCCCCTCCAAGACTTACATTCCCTGCCTTCTAAGTCATTCCGCGAGCTGTAACACTAACTAGGGACTCCATGGTAGCCTTGGGTATGTTACAGTAGAAATTGTCATAGGCTTGCTAGGTCTCAATACGCCTACTAAACCTCTCAAGTAACCCTACTATACCTACATTCTAGGTCTTGTTTGACTCCCTGATTGTTCCTAGTGACTTCCATGGACAAACCCAACTAACAATGACCCTATTTTTTTTCTACCGATTACTAAAATGGAGGAATTATCCACCACTCTATTTTACATGTAATCATGTAGGGGACATATTTCCAATGCTATGGTAGATCTAACGAAATTATAAATTTTACCCTAAACAAATTAAATTGACCCTATTTTTTACCTCACGTGGTTTTCTAAAATTCCGAAAGTCACCTCCCCGAGGTTTGTTTTTGGAGAGTAAGGGAACTATTGCCTCGACAGTTTTGCTTGTTTAACCGCTAAGTGCCGGCAAGACCAAAAAATGGCTTTTGGATGATCTGAAGATTTATAAGGTAGTGAGTGGATGAAGAAAGAATGATGAATTTCATTCAATTCTTTTTGTGAAGGATTTTCATTGTTCATGCCACTTCTTTAAGATAAATTTAGGTCATTTAAGCTATTTTTGGATTTGACATGGAGTCCCAAGTACAAAAAGAGTAGTAAAAATGGTTCACCATGTAGCGTATTTTGGATTTTTTTTTTTTGCTTAAACTAAATTTAGACCATGAAAATGAGTTCTATTGCATTTGAGTTTGATCAACAAAATGTTGCTTATGGCAAGTCTATTCTCAACTCTACTTTGAATTTTTGGAAAACTTTGATAATTGAATGTTTTATTGGAGTTACAAGTTCGGTGAGTATTACTATGGTGTAGCAATTTTTTTTAAATTTAGACATGGATGCTTTTCATTCACTGTAATGTTCTTCATTGTATATTACACCTTTGATTAGAAAATTGAATTTTTTTTAGTATATTTTGTAATTCATAAGAATTTTCACTACAATCACTTCAAAAAATCATAGTAATTTCAAATTTTCACCAAAATTTGAGTGTCACATGTAAAGCATGATTCCATGATCATAGTTCAAGACATTTAGGGGTTAAATAGTGGATTCTATGTTTGCATGATGCATTACACATCTCTATCTCATGTGCTGCACGCTATTGTATTTATTGGCTCTGACCATAGGGAAGAGGCATTGCGGGGACACCCATTTTTTTGGGCTAAAAGCAATTGTAGCAAATATTTTCACCGTCCATGATTCCACTTAAATGCATTCTCGTCCTTCATTCATGCTATTTTGGTCAGAGCTCTTTGTAGCTTAGTTGCTTGTTCTATTGTTTGGGTGTGGATTTTTAAACTTTTAATCACTTAATTAATTCATTCAATATTTTTTATTTCAATATGTTGATGAGAGGAAGAGAGGGAGGGGTTAATGTACTAGAGCATCTCCACCTTGCCGTGTGAAAGAAGCTTACTATGGACTTTAATGCGGCCGCGCTCATTTCAATGACCATCGAACTCTTCAAATATGCTAGTGTTTCATAGCGGCTTCTCCATATGTGCGTTTGCACTCGCCAACGTCCAGGTCGTGCAAATTTTCTAGCACGCCTACATTCCGGGTATTCCTTGGCTGTCGTGATCCACCTGCAGTTTAGATTTTATCTGTAGTTCGCAAGTTGTGCCGAGATCCAACTATTAACGGTAGTCAAGCACCCGAGTGATGCACTATTTACACATTGGCGCGCGGAAGACTAGCATGTGGGTGCATCAGTAAATTTGGGGCAGATAATGTAGTGTGGTTTTCATGTGAAAATCATGCAGCATCATTCTGACATGGATCTCATGCTAAAACTCATGCACTTTGTAACATGAGGTTCATGTTGCATTGGCAAGTACTAATTACTTTCTTCTTCTTTTTTGACACAAAGGAGCTAATCACTAATTATTTGGATGATCTGTGTCATTTTAACACATAAATCATCCCATCATTCCATTGTAAACTCCGGCAACCATAAATCTTCTGTAATTTCAATGTCAAGGTCCATGCGAGTTTCATACCATTTTCACATCAGAATGATGCCCCCTGTTTTTACTGATGTGGGGGTCGTTGCGTTTCCAGGGCCACAGTTTAAATTTTGAGCCCGTCATAAAATTGATTGCCCTAAAACTACCAATTTAAGCAATCTGTGTATTTTTAGCAATGATATGTTTGGTGGAATATTTTTCATTCATTCTACAGAAGGTTTAACAAGGAATGTATATTTTTCCACAATCTTATTCTCAATATTGAAATTGATACAAATTTTAAAAGAGGAAAGAACACCAGAACTCAATATCAACATATAGGTTCCCCATGACCATACCATGTGGTACTAATTTTCATTCATAATGATACCCAAAACCACCAACTACTTCTTTACAATGGTTGGCATGCCATTGGTTTACTTGAATAGTAAAATTAGTGGTTTTGAGTCTCAACTGTAGTGGCCCCAGAAAAATTCTAAGGTAGAAGCACCAAAAACTGTTAGGTACCAATTGTGGTCACCTATAAAAGCACTTGTTTCAACTTCAGGAGTTCCCAATCTAGTTATCACAAGCATTAATTATGAATACCAAGTTAGCAATCTGATTGGACTAGAAATGAAAGACAGTCATTGGTACACCTACTAACATCAATATTGGTCTATGCATATTAACCCTTGAACGGCCTGAAAGCCCTTTGTGATCGTACAATATATTCCGTATTTGATGGTATTTGATCAAAATAACAATCACCGAACAATTTTCAGTACAAAGAAAAGTTGATAATCGTGATAATATGTACTAAACAATATATCACAATTCGCATAGTAAACCAAAATTGAACAATTATAAGGCTAAATACAGGTTGTAGAGAGGGACCCCAAGAACCTTTTAAGGGTTAAGTTTGAAAATTTATAACAAAATCATACATTATGACAAAATTAATTAAAAATCGAGCTTGGTTATTAAACCCAAAATTTTATGTGGTGCAATTATTTATCATTGAAAATCAGCGCTCCATGTAGGTTGAAATGCTTAAACTGGCGGCAATTGTACCCCTTACCTTACATGGCATAATTGGAGGAGGTGATGGTTTTAGGGCATCCAACCTTACCCCCAACTAGCGCGTCCTTCAGCCCGCGGCAGGGTGGAGATGCTCTTAGGTGCCCGACCTGTTCTGGCCGGTAACCGTGAGGGCGACCTAGGTGACACTCACGCGCCCCGCCTTGTGCTCTTCCCGCTTCCTCTTCCTCATTTTCCCCTCCCATTGTCGCTGTGATTCTGTTCCGTTGTCGCTGTGGTTCTGCTCGGCTTTGTTTTCGTTCCGCTCTCCTTCTGTTGTGATTCTACTCCCCCTGCGCTGTGATCCGCTCCCCCTTTCGCTGACGAAGCCCGTGCCTGTGGTGTGATGCGCTTTGTCCATGGCCGCCATGTACCGTGAAGTCGTCTCTCACGTCGCCTGAGCCCCACGTCTCCAGGGGCAACCAACAGCTGCAGGTACAGCCGGCGTTCCGTTCTTCTTGGCAATCACGCCGTTCCGAGGAGCGTGTTCACGGCATGTTCATTGCGCATTTTATAATCGTTTTTTCTTTTATTATTTTTCGTACTGTTTGCAGTAGTTTTGAGCGCAATGTTGATGTGAATAGCCAGCCAGACGTATTGCAGTTGTAGGAAGATATGTTTTCCGAATTTGAGGTCAACCAAGTGAATCAGGTTTGCGTGACGTCGAAGTTTCTTCGATCTCTTTGAATTCTCATATACATTCGGTTGCAAATCATGTCAAGGCTCAGATCTATGAGGAAAAGTCGTGCACCGAGGACGTAAGCAGAAGCAGATGTTGTTGTCGACTTTGCAATTCCGATTCCGTGAGAGCATGCGTATGTGGTTAACGAACTGTCTTCTTGGGATTTTAGGGATTTGCCTCATGTCTTGGAGCTGTACCGTGTATCGGCTTCGACCAAAGTCTGCTCTGGCGAGCATTGGGTGAGTGGGTTGCCCCGTGGGGGCTATGGCGGACAAGCGCAAAGCCCGGGAGGTGGAAGACGACGATGACGCGCCGGGAACATCAGCAGAAGGTCCGAAGCAGCAAGCGAAGGCAGCGCTCGCTTTCAAGAAGAAGCTCAAGTCCGACGACAGGATCCTTGCTTCCGTGACGAAATTTTGTCAGTCGGCGAAAGACACGGAGCCAGAAACGCGCACTCTGGCGGACTTGAATCTGGCCAACAGTTGCAAGGAGGTAGTGGACCTCAACACTGGGAGCGTCGTATTTGAGATCGAGAAGAGCATCCTGGCCATTGCCAAATCCATCCTCAGTGGCAATGGTTTTGGTTACTTGGTTCCTTCCCGGTCCAGTGCGAACCAGCTGTACGTGCCAGAGTTGGATCGTATTGTACTGAAGGACAAAGCCTCATTCCGTCAGTTTGCCAACATTGCCAGCGTTCGCAAGACGGCCATCACTACTCGCATTTTGCAGCTTGTGCACCAGCTCTGCACGAAGCGAATTCATGTGACGAAGCGAGATTTGTTCTACACCGATGTGAAGTTGTTCCAGGAGCAGGGTCAGAGCGACACCATTCTTGACGATGTTTCGTGCATGTTGGGATGCACTCGGTCAAGTCTGAATGTCGTTGCCTCGGAGAAAGGGGTCGTAGTGGGACGCCTGGTGTTTGTAGAAGATGGTGATCGCATCGATTGTACGAAGATGGGAGTGGGTGGGAAGGCCATACCTCCCAACATCGACAAGGTCCAAAGCATGGAAAGTGATGCTCTCTTCATTCTTCTCGTGGAGAAAGATGCCGCCTTCATGCGCTTGGCAGAAGATCGATTCTACAACCGCTTCCCCTGTGTCATCATAACTGCCAAAGGCCAACCGGATGTGGCCACAAGGTTGTTCTTGAGGAAAATGAAGACGGACTTGAAACTGCCCGTGTTGGGTTTGGTAGACAGCGACCCGTATGGACTCAAAATTCTGTCGGTTTATATGTCCGGATCCAAAAACATGTCTTATGACAGCTCGAATCTGACTACTCCTGACATCAAATGGCTTGGGGTCCGGCCCAGCGACTTGGACAAATACAAGATACCCGAGCAATGCCGCTTGCCCATGTCGGATCAGGATATCAAAACCGGGAAGGACATGTTAGAGGAAGATTTCATCAAAAAGGATAAGAATTGGGTGAAGGAGTTAGAACTGATGGTAAAGACCAAGGAGAAAGCTGAGATCCAAGCGCTCAGTTCCTTTGGGTTCCAGTATCTGTCTGAGGTATATCTTCCTCTTAAGCTGCAGCAGGAAGATTGGATCTAGTGTCGCTCTTAACAGGCCTCGACGTTAAGGACCCTACGGAGATGAGGATCTGCTCCGGGCCTCTGCTAACAGGCCTCTGCTCCAGGCAGACCACGTGTCCCAATTTTTCTCCATCCCGGGCCCCGCTCCCTGCTCGACATTGTTCACTGTTCATCGTTCAGTATCTGAGGGTTTGGGGTTGAGAGCTCCAAACAGGGCTGCTACGGATGGATTCATAGTAGTTTCAGGTAATTGTTGACCCAGAGGCTATCATATGGTGTGCAAATGACTTGAGTGTTTCAGCATCAAATGGAGAGGTGAAGAGAGTGGAAACTGACAAGGATTAATCCAATGTGTAGCCCGTGTCTTCCAATTATATTTCTTTCAGAATTCTCCCTTCAGCTTTGTATTTCTCACACTCTCTTGTGTTCATATCTCTTGGGATACAACAGGGTGTTTGTACATGAAACATTTTGTGTTATGTTTCTGATGAGTTTGTATGAACTTTAGATGCCAAGCAAAACAGAGATTACAAGCGTGGAGAGGTAGACTCTCAGATCATCTACTTGGAAGTAGGCATTCCTTAAACCAAACACTGCACTGTCCAAGTCAACCCTAAAACAACAACAAATGTTGAGATGGATTGTCACCTTTGTCAAGAATGTAAGTGACTCACGATCATAGTAACCATAGAAACAGGGCTTTCAGTAGAGAACATTGTAAAGACGATCATTCATGGTCACAATGATCATACAGAAGCCTCAAAACTCCTTATGCAGGTGAAAATACAGAAATTTAGGCTCCTTCATTGTTGAATGACAAAATTATGCCTCGATAACCATTTGTATTCATGAGAGTGTAAGATTGTCCTTGCACCAAGTCCAAGAGTGGCATCAGGAGGGTGATCCAATTTCTGTGATAAATACATACAGTATCTGGGAACTCACCGTGCTTGGAATCTGCGATATAGTGTTGTCCTCACTATAGTCTATTTCATTTATCGCAAGATGCATTATCTGTTTCATCACTTTTTTCTATCCAGAATTAAACTTGTTTTTGAAATTTAATGACTTTAACCCCTAAATGCCTAAAGCCCTCTTCAAATTCGGCAGTTTTGCAAAGATGGATTATAAAATGCAACCTAGAGGGATATTTTGAACTTGATATATGAATAAAAGTCGTACGTTATGAATTTTAGATTTTATCCATACGGTTAGATCTATGATTGCTCTTACCAATAATTTTGTATAAAATTTGAAGTGTAGTGATTTTTGGAGATTTTTTGGTTGCTTAATTTTATGAGTTTACTTTTTTTTGACCACTTTTACACTGAAATCTTCAAAATTTTGGGTGAATCACTACAACATGAAATGAGGCATAAAAATTTCACAAATCATCTCCTTTCTAATTGGATCACATATGCATGAAGCTAACTGCAAAAAATGCATGACGGATGAGAAATTATGGATGAAATCTGTACATCGTCCAAAAAATGGACGCTTAGGCAGTTAGGGGTTAAGGGGAAAGAAGATATTCCTCTCTCCCAAATATGCACTAAAAACTCAAATCCAAAACCTAATGCCCTGATTACATTTTCTAAGTAATGTATGTGGAGGGCAGGGTCGACAGATATATTTGCAAAAATAAATGCCAAAATTTTAGGGAAAGTTTAGGGAAATACTTTTAGGAAAAGTATTTTATGTATGGTGAGAAGGAAAATTTGGAAGAATATTCTTTAATATTTCACTGCCAAACCTTATTTCCTCATGTCAAAATTGTGAACACATGTTTGAGTGCATTTAGGGCATCATGAGAGCTATTATCCCATAGCAGAGAGATTATCCCCTTTAACCTAAAAATCATCCCCTAAAAATGTTCCTTTAACCCCTAACTGCTTAGGCGTCCATATTTTGGGTGTACAGATTTCATCCAATTTTTCTTATCCGTCATGTACTTTTTGTAGTGTGGAATTTTTACTATAGATTTTATGAGAAGTTAACCTCATGCATGTGGTATTCAATTAGAAAGAGGATGATTTGTGAAAAATTTATGCCTCATTTCATGTTGCATTGATTCACCAAAATTTTCTAAAATCTTACTGTAAAAGTGTTCAAAAGTGATCTTGAAAAAGTCAACTCATAGAATCAAGTAACCAAAAAATCTCCAAAAATCACAACACTTAGAGTTACATTTCAACTCATCATAACAAATTTCATCTACAAATTATCAATATATTTTTTGTAATTGAAATTCAAAACAATTTTGAATTTTAAGTTTCAAAATTTATACAAAATATTGGTGATAGCAATAGATCTAACCGTATGGATAGAATCTAAAATTCATAATGTACAACTTTAATTCACACATCAAGTTCAAATATCCCTCTTAGTTACATTTTATAATGCATCTTTGCATAACTGTTCAATCTAGAAAGGGTTGTGGGCATTCAAGGGTTAAGAATTGTCCCTTTCAAAATGCAGAAGTAAGGGTAGGAAGGGGAAGAAAGAAACAATTTGAAATTTTCTATTTTCACTACCTAGGGTATTGGCTCCAGGAGCTATCTACTGTTGTAGCACAAAATAGTAACCAATAGGGGCCTTGTCCAACTCAATTTGTACCCAACACGGCTGCATTTTGGGTTGTGATTAATTAACCTTACGTATACACGATGAACTTGTTGGTATGACACCCTCCAATATCATGTTTTGCCATCTCATTTCCATAACCGCATTTTTGTATGATGAGCCGGTATTCATTATAGATATTTAGAATTTAGCCTTTTGTTGAATTTAAAATCCTACCCTTATTTTTACTTACTTACGAATATCTCAAATCTAACAAGGGTACATTCAAAATATTTGACCAATATGTACCCATCATTGGTACAACCCTACCCTTAGACTAAGCTATGACTTTTTCAGTTTAGGGTGCAAATAAAGAAATTTTGAATACAATAAGAGAATGCAAATCAGATAGATAGATAGAATCTCCGGTCCACTAAAAGGGCCGGCGTGAATAAAGTGTGTTCGTTTAGTCCATGAGCCTGTGTCCACCAGACAAAGGACCATTGATACCAAACTACTCTCCCCTTTCGGGAATAGACACTCTAGAGACTTGGAACCATTATGACTACGCTAGAAGCGAAAGTTTTATTTTCGAGTTATGTATATATGTCTGGGTGGTTTGGAGGTTGGGTATCAAGTCATCAATCCAATGGTTGGGTGGTGTGGGGTGTTATATCGCAGTTATGTGGTCCGGGTTCGATTCCTGTTAGGATCCGTGGGAGCAGTAATGTGCTATGGTGACTTGGTGCTGCTAGTGAGTTATCATAGGCAGGAAAGTTGTTCCACCAACTGGCCCTATCCTACTATCTAAGACAAGACATAAAAAAGTGGTTTTAAGCCGCTTTCGCACATGGGTTTTTTTTTTTTTTTTTTTTTTTTTTTTTTGGTGTAGAATTGTTATTCAGTAGGTAGGGGTTGATTATTTTCAAGTTTTCTTTTATGTAGGATGATGGATCCAGCATGGTGTATGGCAATGGTGTTTATTTCTTTGAATGTCTGTTGGAGGGCAGTTTCAGGGATTTTGAGTTTTTCTTTGAGAGTTTCCATGGAGGGGGCGTGTGTTGTACCACGGGCTCCAGCCGTGATGACGATGAGGGGGTCAACTTTCCATCCTTGTGTAGTGATGTTGTTGAGTAGTGGTTGATATTTTTCAATTTTGTTATTTATGGTGTTTTGTAAGAATCTGTCGTTTGTGTATGTAAATTCAATAAATTGGATTGTAAATTCGTCTGTTGGTTGTGAAGGCGGGGCGTGTTGGTATGGGAGTCCTTTGATGCATAGCAGATCGGGTTTGAGTCGAGCGTTACAGTGGCATCTTTGGGTGTTGCATATACAAAGGAGGAGCCAAGGGGGTACTGTGTTTTCTTGGGGGTTGTTATTAAATGTTCCGGCATTCATGAGAATGTAACAGCTGGATTTTTGGTGTGACAGGATTAGTTGCGTATTGTCCATACTGCTTTGTTGTGTCTTTTGATTCAAATGGCGTGTATGTGGTGTTGGTTGCATTTGAGGAGTACATGGTGCTATGTGTCGATGTCCTGGGAGTTACATATGGAACATGTTTTTGAAGGGAATCTTTCTATGCCAAAGAAAAGTTGTTTTTGGGCGTTGCCCATGTATTGTCCAGTGCGGAATTTTAATATATTAATTTTTTGTGAATCTGTAATAGCGGGGTTGGACCAAAATTCATTGGAGAGGTCTTGTCTATATCCGGGTTCATTGTCCATTTACTAATGTTGGAGAATCTTTGTGCCATTATTTCTAAGTTTTGTTTATGATCTTGTTTTGTGAGGTATGTTTCGAGACAACGGACATGACCTTTGTCTGGTCTACGGGCTGGGCCAGGCCAGGAGTCTTTTTGGTAGTAGTATGGTGTGGTATGTGCAAATTCATGTGCTTTGGAGGCGAATTTGTATTGTTTATGGGTGCCTGCTTTAGCAAGTCTATCTGCTTGTTCATTGCCATCAATGTTGGAGTGGACTTTTAGTTTACTTATAGTAGTGGTTTGTGTTTTGTTGTGGAGCATGATAACTATATTAGCCAATTTAGTTTGGTCTGCATAATTGCAGTGGAGGGATGGATGTTTTATTTGTGTGTTAATTAGATGGAGGCAGTTAAGGCAATTTGTAAATATGTGAGTTGGTTCGTTCGGGTATTTGGTAGTGATTATTTTAAGGGCTTTGTGTAAGGCCATAAGTTTGGCGCGAAAAGAAGCTTGTAGTCCAGGGAGTCTTTTAGATATTTGTATGTGTGTTTTAGTGGCATGGTAAATACCATATCATGTTTTTTCTCGTATCCAAAATCCATCTTCGTGTAGTTTTGGTGGCTTGAATGATCCGTCGGTATAGTAGTTGTATTGTGGTGGGAATTTGAGTTGTATGGGTGTTGTATAGTTGGGTAAGGGGGGGGTGACTGGTGGTATTGGGTTATAGTCTGAAGGATATAGGAGTTTGTTCCATTGGGCGTTTTTATTCACTGGTGTGTTTGGTAGTGTAGGTGCAGTGTTTTGTATGTGGTAGTGTGGAATTTATAGGTTGTCAATTGCTGCTTTAATGTTTTCTATGTGAGTTGGGTTATATATGGTGTGGTGTTGATGATGGATGCAGAGGATGCGTATGGCAAGGGGTTCGGAGCGGGGTTTGTGTCCTTCAGGAGGAACTGTAGGCTCTATATATTGGATAGTATCTGCAGCAAAGTGGATGATAATGTGTGTGTCTAGAAATGGTCCTGTGTATGGGGAGAAGTTTTGATACCAGTTGGCATCTGGGATAGTTAGTATAGTGACGGTATTGGGGTCTTCTTTGGCTGCTAGTCTTGCCCAATGAATTGTTTGTTGGGCCGTTTCTTCATTGTGCGGGTGTGCGTACCCGATTCCTTTCCATTTATATTGAAAAGCAGTGCCAACGGATCCAAATATTTTGTCTCTAGCAAATGGGGAATGATATTGTGTCATTTGTGTAGAGCAAGTGATTGGTGATGAAAAGTATGAGTGGGAGATGTTAAGGTTGGTTGTGAGTGAGTCCAAAATGTTTATTAGTAGTGTATGTTGGGTTTGTTTGGTTGGATTTTTGTTGGAGGATGTATATTTATATCTTTGATATAGCCAAGCTATTTCGGTTTCAAATGACTGTGGGGGCGGGACTAACCCATGTGTGCTATATATTATTTTGTTTTATTGTTGCCATAGCCAGTGTAATTGAGTAGTTGGGATGGTAGTAAGGTATTTACTTGTATTTTCGTATATGTGTGTGAGATCGTTTTGTGTGTGAATAGTATGTTGGAGGATGAGTATGTCTTTATCTGGATTGCATTCTTGTGTAAAAATCTTTGCGTGTGGGATTATTGTGGGCGGGGAGATGAATCTTGTATCCATGGCTTGTTCAGTGGTAAAAATTTTCATTAAAATTTCTTTATAGTGGTTATGTTGGTGCTGTGTATAGTAAGATATGAGTAGGGTAATGTTGTGGTTAATTACGGTTGGGTGATTAAATGGGAATAATTCCCGTTGGGCATCCATTTGGCGTATGTATTGTCTTGTGTTGTCCATTTGCAGAGATATGTGTTGTAGTGTTTTGTGATGTTATAGGTGTCCTTTGTTTTAATGAGTTTGTGAGATACTATAGAATGAATAGGAAATTGTAGAGGGTTATTTTTTATGAGAGGAGGTGGATTTGGTAGTTTTGGAGGTTGTGGATCTACTGTGTTTATGGGGTTGCTTGTATGTCGGGGAGTGATACTATGGTTATCTGAGATATATCGTGCTAGTAGAGTTTGAGGTGGGGGATGTATTAGGCATTGTGGTTGGCAGTCTGGGAGGCAACTAGGATAGTAGAAGAGTTGTTTGGCAATATGTAAGGCACTTCTTTCTAGTTTAGAAGGGGTGTGGTAAAAGATTTTGAAATCTGCGGGTGTTATTAGGTTAGTTCCATTAGGTAGTGTGAGGTGTTTGATTTCATGTATGTTGTGTTGGAAGAGTTTGTGTAATAGTTTAAGGGATAGAGTGGGATTGAGGTGGGGTAGTTCAGTCCTAGCTTGGAGCATCCATTGTGTTTCGAGATTTGAGGCGTGAAGATTGAAATTTTTGTATGTACTTTTAACGTGTATTCCACCTGTTTTTTTCAGAAGATATAATGTACGCGTGGTGGATGATCGGACACAGTCTTGGCAGTTAATTCTTGAGATATCTTTTGCACCTATGTATTTGGATAGAATATGTTGGATGAGGCCTTTATATATTGTTCCTAACCTGCATGGGTCGTTCAATGCGTTTTTGAGTTGTTCCCTTATACAACGAAGATAGGCATTTTTTAGTGAGAAAGCTTCAAGTCCAAACAGGTCATGTGGGAGTTGTGTATTACGTTGGCAGTGCATTTTGGTAGTCCACATATGGTTTTTTGAATATTGATGATCGTTTTATCAAGTTTTTTGATTGTTGGTAAGGAGTATGGGACTACATAGAAACTGTAGGCAATTCCGGCTCGGATGACGGTATCTACTATGTTGATTCTTTGTTTGATTGTAGCTAGGCATAATGTGAGTTATTTGCATTGGTCTGTAACTTTTTTGGTGGTAATGTGTGTTTGGATTTTCCATTTTAGGGAGGGAACTAGTTGTATGCCTAGGTAGACATATGGTTCATGGTGGTGTAAAATAGGTATCTGTTGGTTTCTGAAGTGGATATTGTAGTTTTGTATGTGTTGTTCAAAAGCGATGGGATTCTTTTTGGTTTTATTGGGGCAGCCTGTGATGGCGCATTTAGATACGTCCAAATCCATACCGGCCCATTCACAGAATTTATCGATTTTATTCAGCTGAGTTTGGAGGGATTGGAGGTTATTAGATATTGCTGCTAGATCATATGCGTATGCAGCTGAGCTGATTGTTATGTTGGATGTTCCAAATGAGTATCCGTTCGTACCTTTGTGTATCCATCAAAGTAGGGGTTCAAGGAATATAAGAAATAGGTAAGGACTAAGTGTGTCACCTTGAATGGTGCCTCTTTGTATTGGGATTGGTTTTGTCTTTCCAAAGTGCTCACCGATGATTATTGTGTGGGAGTGTGAATAGATGTTCCAATCAGGGCTACTGCATCAACTGGGTAGCCAAGATCTTTAATAATGGCTAGTAGTCGAGCATGGTCAAGTGAGCTAAAGGCATTTTTTAAATCGATATAGAGTAAGTATATGTCTTGGTTTGTGAAGTGGGCATCTTCTAAGGCTGCAATGAGGATTTGGAGTTGTCTAGATATGCTTCTTTCTGCTCGGAATCCTTCTTGGCTGTCATGTAGTATTTGATGGTGTTCGCCATAGGCGGATAGAATTGATGTTAAAGTGCTGTAAAAAGTTTGTATATAGTGTTAGCGAGTGCAATTGGTCTATGGTTTGGGAGTTGGAAGGGGTCTCCTTTTTATATAATAGAATGGTGTGACTGATTTTCCATGATGTTAGAATTTGTTTTTGTTTGTAACAGTGAGAGAAAAATAAAAGGAGTAGTTTGTGGAAGCTGTCGGGCATATTTTTTAGAATTATATTGGGAATTTTATCAAGGCTAGGGGTTTTGTTGTTTGCAAGGTTTTTTAGACATAAGTCGTATGTTTCTTGGTCAAAGTATTCGTGAAGGGGTTTTAGCGGGTGTCCTCTTTTGTCTATAATGAATCCATCTAGGTCATGACATGGATATTGGCTAACTCCGCAAGTGCACTTTGTTGGGTGATTGGGTGAATGCAAATCACTGTATAGTAGGAATACAACCCAAGGTGTAGATAGCACAAACCAGGAGCTACGGCTTTTCATCATATGTTACAATATCCAAAAAACATTCAACAAAAAACATTCTAAAAATAGATTAAAACTTTTTGAAATTTTATTCTTCCAAAATGAATTGAATGGTAAAAAATAATCTTGAAAATATTCATAATTTTTTTGCCAAAATGGAATCTTTCAAAAAATTAAATTATTTAGTGAGCACTTGTTAAACATGCTATATGAATAGAGTATTTAAGTGTAAGCTATCATTTGTAGGTCTCAATTGAGAACAAGTCAATAAGATGCTAAGTTCAAAGCTTCAATTCACTTGTGAATAAAATTGTAATGGACTCTTGCTATATAGTTTTAAGTTTAGGCTTAGTCAAAATTGTGAAAAAAGACATGACAAATCAAAGTTTTTGATGTAATGAACTTGTCTCCATTATTGGTAATAATAAAGTGAAAACACCCAAAATGTTATCTCCATCTAAATCCAAACTTGTTAAGAAAATCTAAAATCAACCTCTTTTCACTCCAATATTCAAAAAATTAACTATAGCCTTATCTCAATATATCATGTTATGAGCAAAGTTCAATTTTATCACTACCTAAAAACGGAATAGGAAGTTTGGAGCACTTCTCTAATGTTTGAAAAATTACACTGGTTGCATAAAGTGAGCCTTCTTTTCTTATTTTTTTCCTTTCAAAATTTATTTAAGAAAATTTAAGAGTTTAAATTGCTAACATAAAAAAAACATTGCCACATGCCATTGAGAGAAGGAACGATATATCCACTTCTAGTTGTTGGTGTATGTTCTTTGTGACTTCAATTTTGAGGTGGCAATAGATTAAATTTACCACATTACCGTACCTTAGGGTCAGTTCGGTGCCCTTCTTCCAAATTGTTATTATTTGAAATTTTTTTTTTGTCAAAACAAATATTCTCCAAAATCCAGCATTTCCATTTACAATTTTTAATTTTTTTTTTAAATGATTTCCCTAAAGAATTGGTACCTATTTTTAAAATTAATTCTTGCCGGAACTGCTATCAACCTACGGTACAAGTTCACGATAAATTGATTTCAAAATTTTTTAAAATATTTTGAATCTGTTTATTTTATATCAATAATTTAATTAATTATAAAAATCCTATCATGAAATACGTAAAACGACTTCAAAAGGGTTTCAACAGAGTTTAGTCATACCTCATTGTCATATTGTTGCATAACATTTTTTAATTTTTTAATTTTTTTAGGGAAAGTTATGAAAACTGAGCTTAGAAACAAATTAATAAGTATTTTCTTAGAATGACATCATGATTTTTGTAAAATTAGACTTCTCATAAATTTCATGTCACTAATCGAGATAGAATGAATGAAAGATTTTCATGTGAATATAAATTTGTTCTATACAAAACTAGGTTTGTTTGGAATTATTTTCTTTCTTTAGCTGCTTAGAATCAATTTTTTTGCTTAGGGTTAAATATATTTTTCTCTCAAAGTTTAGTGAAAAAATTATATTCACATGAAGCTCATACATACTTACATTTAAAAAAAGAAGTGAGTTTAGTAGATAATAACATCATTGATTGAGAGCTCATGGACCAAAGCCGGCGGAGCTCAAGTGAAATATGGTTCTTTAACTTTACATAATTAGAGTAAAGGTAGTTGCTATTGATTCAAAGTAGTTCTCTCGTTGCAAAACACATGCAAATCCTCACTCATAAAAGATAAATTCCTAATAATTCTCAAATGCATAAGTAATCTTGAAAATATTGTAAAATATTAAGTAACAAAGTATGACATCTTTTTTTAAGAAAAGATAAATTTTTATTTTTTCTTCTTTAAAACAAACAAAATTGCATTGCAAAGGTTGTTATAAATAAAAAGAGTTAGTAATGTAGCAAATAATGCAAACTTTGCAAAGGATTTATAATAATGAACAATCATGGAGTTTTTTTCTTGAAATTTTGGTTTTGTAGCTGTGTACCCAAATTGCCAAGCTCTTGCTCTTAAAATAAATAGAAATTATAATTTATATATTTTAAGACCTTTCCTTTGCATTTTTTTCTGCTAAAGACACGATTGTTAGATTCAATACTTGAGTGCTATATTTGGAGCTCAAGGGATTATCATAATGGGAACAAATTGAAATTTGTAGAGGTGTCTCTTTTCAATTTGAAAAGCCATACTCTTCAATAACATTGATTGGATTCTCAAATGTTTGAAAGGTTTAAAGTTTCGTTCTAAAAAGTTGGCATATAAAATCCAACTTGCTTTGAATAAAAAAGGTGAATGATTTCAAGAACAAGTGAAGCACAATTGAATACTTGAATCACAATGCGCTTATGATGTAGCACCTGGCGGGTTACTAGCCAGTGTATATCATTTTACAAAAACACAAGATAATGTGGATCAACCCGAAGAAATCTGTATAAATTTTTTTGTATAGCATTGCAAGACATTGTTGAAAATGACTAGGCCTCCGAGGGAAAATGAACGAGACGATGAGTGGGAATTTAGCTCTTCTGAAGTAGAAGCTCAAAGACGTGGAGCCAAAAGTAAGAGATATTGTCTCATGAACAATATCATTTGTCTTCTGATAAACATTCTGGTACAAAACGACTCTTGCGTTTTGAAACTCTTTCATTTTTACACAATTAATTTTTAAAATAATAATAAATAATGTTGGTGTTAAAGAATTTTAAATTTAAAAGAAAAAGAATCGAGTTTTTTTGCTATACATTTACAAAAGTAAGTTCATCCAATGGATAGTTTATTGCACTGGTAGAATTTCAATTTGTTTCAATTAATATGTTTTTAAAGAGGGAAATTGCTTAGCCACCAAAGCAATTTTTCTTCCATTTTAATAAATATATTGTCACTTTGCTTTAACACAAATTGAAATTACAAGTAAAATTCATTCAAGTTTTTTCTAACTCTTTACGAGTTTTTTGTTCAATTCAGCTCAAACAATGGAATGATTAGTGTATTAATCATAAAAAATAAATAAATAAATAGCACTTTATTGGTCTCTAATTGGAGAAAGATAAAATATTAGTAGAAAGCATGTTTTGAATTACTTGTTAAGTAAATCCAAGTGAGGTAGTTTTGGTCATTGAATGACCCATGAAATATATATATCATATGTTAATTATCAAATAAGGTATTTAGTTTTAAAATTACTATTAAATGTGCAAAATTGCAGCTGAGATGGATATTGCAAATATGGGAAAGAAACTACAAGAGTTGGAAGCAAAGAGAAAATTGGAGTTTAATGATTGGTCCAAAGAGGGTTGTCTACAACAACTCCAACAAGGGCTCAATGAAGGAGAAGGGCTTTATCCTCCTCCACATGTTCTTCCTTACAAACCCACAGGTACACAACTTCTTAGTTATCACATTTGTAAACATTCAGTAAAGGTCCAATAAAATATATTTTCGATTTTATTTGTGTATAAAACATAGTTTTTATATTTTGATATAAAACAATTTCAATGGTTTTTATTTGTAAAATGTGAATAGATTTTTTTTAAATCAAAGAAATTTGAATTTTTTTTTTTCTTATATGACAAATTATGTTTATTTTCCAAAAGCAAAATCCAATATTTAAATAAAAAGAATCAATAAAATAATTCTATACGTGTTTTAGGACAAAATTGTGAAAGTGGCAAGATTGGGGTGGGTTGATTTCATCAGGCATGGTTGATTTTCAGCGTGATAGGTCATTAGTACCTGAGTTTAAATTCTACAAAAGACCTCTTAGCCAAAAAGAAAAAAAGAAAAAAAAGGCCCGTGACCAAGTAGAAGATGAACTTCCAAAGTCAATGGATAGTGTCTCTTTGCCTCTCAATTTGAAGAGCACGTTTTGGAATGGTAAACGCTGGTGTGGAGTGGAATTTTCACCTCGTACTGCTGAAGTTGCCAATGGCTATCAATTGCTCCATAAAGAGCTCACCAAATCGCAAACTCGTCTCAAGAACACCAAGTAAGTTGAGTGTTTTTTAAAAGAAAAATAAATATTGTACCTATTGGTCTTTCTATGACTCCTACTCCTTTGTAAAAAAGAATGTCAAACTTTGCAAAGAATTTTTTTCCGTATGGATTTACATGATTATTAAATATATAAATAACAATAACTTTTACATTTGAGGTTTAGCTTAAATCATGCTATTCTAAAGTAAGAAATTTGTTCCTAAGTATGAGGGTTACAATTGGTATACCATGAATAGGTCATATACTTAACCAAAAGATTGACTCTATCATTGAATCAATAATTTTTAAATTACTATTTATTGAGAAAAAGTGATTAAAAAATCAATATAAAAGTTGCAAATCATGAAGTAACACTAAGCATAGTAAAATTTGGAAAAACTTACAAACAAAAACTTAAAATATGTATGTTTACGATTGAGTGTCTTAGACTTGGATTTGATCCTTTCTAAAGGATTGTGAAAACTTATGAATGTTTTTTTTAATTTTTTTTAACCATATCAT
Source organism: Pohlia nutans (assembly GCA_022496805.1). NCBI lineage: Eukaryota > Viridiplantae > Streptophyta > Bryopsida > Bryales > Mniaceae > Pohlia > Pohlia nutans. Next base: position 5,659,665 of record CM040093.1, on the reverse strand, counting down.
CTTTATTATCTTTTGACATATCAATATTTACCAATTAAGACTCTTCCCTAATTAGAATTTGTAAACAATTGCCACATATTCATTATATTGATTGAAACATCATAAATTTGGAATTTTGGAATGAAAAAAATACATGTTATTGTTGAATGTAGATTTAACTTATTTCTAATTAGTACTTAATATAGATTATATCTCCAAAACCATATAAAGTAGATTCCAAAGGAACTCAAACTGCAATTTATGGATTCTCTACAATAGCCAAATGTTGAAATAGATTTGCTACAACAATGACAATGACAATTATACAAATATGTACATTCAATTATTGTGGGTGAATATTATTATCTAATAAAACTATTGAGTGGATTACAATATTTCTAAGGACCATTGTTTGTTTGAGGGAAAATTGAAAGTTCAGATAAATACGTATGATGTCAATTTTTTTTTGTAATCTTGAATTTTTTTTTAAAGATAGGGGAACACATAAGCTTTGTAAAAATAATTATCATAATCTCCATTTTCAATCAATGCTCAAGAGAAAAGTTATACCACCTTAGCACAGTTTTGTTGATATCGGATAGACATTGGGTAGCTATAAAAAAAACCACAAAACATTAAATTAATTAAAATATACATTTTCCATAGGTTGTATTTATTTATGTACAAAAATATTTTGTTCATTCTTTTTGGATAAGTGATGTGAAAGTTATGAAGAGTCTTGTTTTGGAAGCAATTAGATATATATATTTTTAAACTAACATATAGGATTTGATTTTTAACTCAATTTTCACATATTTTGCACAAAAGAATTCACGTGATTCAAATTTGTGGATACAACATTCTCACCGTTAGGATTGACATGTTTCAATTCCATGTTAGAACTGTTAATAGTTTAGTTTTCCTTTCATCTTGTACCTACTTCTATTTGACAACTTTTTAAATGATGAAGATCAACTTGAATTCTTTTGAATTTTTTTTCTAGATTCTCAACTCAATTCTTCAGCATAAAAAATTTGATTTTTATTTTCTGTAGTGCAAAACATTTAAGTTAAGAGGATTCAAAGTTTGTTGACCCACTTTGACAAGGTGCAAAATAATCGCTATTTTTCACTTCAAACATCGCAATCTATGTGGTTAAAGTTGCTCAAATTTTTACCACATGTTCAAATATTGCTTATGCACAAGATCTTATGGTTAGATATGAAAAAAATCTTATTTTAATATTATTTTAGCTTATTGCATTAGAAATGTCAGTTTTGGTGACTATGATGAGTGTTTGGAGCAAAAACACCTCTAGTCCCTAACCCCTAAAGGATCATGCTCATCCCTAAATTTTTATCACTTCTCGTGATGCTTTCAAAAACGTAGTTGTATTTCTCATTTGGTGTTCATGTAGAAAACTTCACCATTGAAGTTCAAAGAGGACTTAGTTGTGAGACTGTATATCAATTTTCAAAACAATCTACTGTATATTTTATATGATTATAAGGTTTGATCATAAGTTTTTTTTTGGTTTTTTTGAACAAAATCACAGGTCATTCACAACAGACATTCTCATAAATTCTAAAACCATGATTAGCATTTGAAATTTGAGGAGCATACCTAGATGTATTGTGTCTAGGTGCTCATAGAATATGGTGTTCTAAAACTAAATACAACAACAATTATTGATTCCGAAAGATTTATGTTTGGGTGAAGTGACTTGTTAGTGATTTGTTGAGCCGGTGTTTATAATCGTTATTAATTGTTACATTGTATAAAATGTGTAAAGATTTCAAAAAGATTTTGGAATATTCTAATATATTCAAAATAATATAAAATATGTAGAATAGATTCTAAAGATTCCAAAATATTCTATTTAAAATATATATTTAAACATTTTCCGTAATTATTTTGTAGTATTTATGATGCAATAGTAACAAATGTCTTACATATCGTACACTTTTTTTTGACAAATTTGACGCCCTAGTGTGAAAACTCCCTCCAAGTGATCAATCTCCCTAACTTCCATGTCCCAAATTCACTGCGTTGAAATTTTAGTTTTTTCCGATGGATCGATCAATGTAATTGCACATCTTGAAGGATTTTGTGTTCTCATAAGGGACATTTACAATTCTCGAGTTAACATTGAGTCAAACTATGAAATCCAAATAAGTTTTTAAAAGTAATAAAATCATTCTTGAACACAATGCATCCTCCTGGTCCTTAAGGGGTTAAGGATCAGGAAGAGTTAAGGGGTCAAGTTTTTTCGGATTTGTAAATTTCTTTTGAAAGTATGGAATTCACTTGATGTATACATATTTTAGTATACCCTTATTATGCTTGTACTTTTAACATGAAAACCATACTTTTGTGCATTTTAAATAGTCTTCACGCTTAAAATAATAATAACAATAATTACTATTATATATACCGTTAGCATAAGAAATATATATACATATTTTATGATTATCATTTATAGTTTCTATGATATCAAGAATTTAAATAAATTACTTATACAAGTTATTAATGAATACCTCAAATGTCAAACTTTATAATATGTAGACATGACTAATTATGTACTTTTCATATAATAATGACAAATTTTTATTTTATTTTATATTATGTTTTATTAGGATGGGGAGATATTTTCTTGATGGACTTCGCTTGGAAGAAACACGTTCAAATAGCATACACTATCCTAATGTAAACAAACAAACACTCAAAAAATTTCAACCTTATATTCCTCCGCTCCCTCTAGCAAATGTTGCTAGGTATCAAATAGAGCTACAAATTGAAGAAAACAAGAGATTGCTTGGTCTTTACAGAGACGAAGCAAAACGAACATTGCATTCTTATAGGTCAGTTTAAAAATTAAACAATCTTCATGTATTTAGCTCTAGATAAATGTTATTTAGGATTAATAACAGACATTTGGTTATTTTAATATTTCAATTAATTTACCTATTTAATAAAAAAATTGACGGTTATGAATTTTTATTTGATACTAGAAAATCAACTTCTGTGGCATCCCAAGATAGTGCTCCAACAACAGAAAGATATGGCGGGCTACCTTTGAAAGCTTGTAGCAATTTGGCTCTTCAACAATTAGAAGATGTATTGACAAAAGGCACTAAATTTGAAACTTTACAAGCAGACTACAATTTTGAGTTGTTGAAGCAATTGGTTGCTACAAGGTCTACTCGTGCATATTCATTTGCACGCAATTATGCAGAATTAAAGGTACTTTTTAGCATTGTAAATGTTCACTTCTGGTTCGTGTATAGTATAAAATATTTATTTGTATTTATTAGCTTTGTAAGAATATATATATATATATATATATATATATATATATATATATATAAATAATTTGTATAAAATATAAAATACTTACAATTTCAGGTGTTTCACTCTAATTTTCATTTTTCAAAACTATAATTAAGGTTGATTGTTGTCTTGTAGGCATTCTTAGTAACTTAGAATTGATATTTAAAATAAATTCTCTAGTCAAATTTTTGTATTTTTGACCCAAAGCAGTTTTAAAATTGTTTAATATTTTTTATATTATATTATTATATTAATTTAGTTTCAAATAGTTATTAAAAACTTATTTTAGATTATTTATATATATATATATACATACATATATATAAATATTTATATATAATAAATACAAAATTTCTTCAAAATTTTGACAATAGGTTTAAAGCATCTTTAGTTAGTAAGTTATTTTCACCCTAAATCAAAGATTCAAATAATATGATAAAACTAAAATTTTCTTTTTCTTTTTGAAAAATTTAAGGAAAATAAGGAATTAAGACTATAGATTTAACCCCTGCCAATTATTTGTTAGTTCAAAATTTAAATTATAAGGTATTTGATTAAAATAAATAAATGTATTAATGGCATCCTCAATTTGGCTAATATAGGGTCTTCGGAGTCCAAAACATGTTGTTTGTGATATGCAATCAACACCAAGAAGAATTGAACAATTTAGAAATATGCTATTGAAGTATCCATGGTTTGAAGTTTTAATCAGTCTCATTCACCATAATGGACGACGTCCAACTACAGCCGAGGTTTATATATTAGACCACATTGGGTTTATAATTCGGAAATGGTTCATTCTTCTCAATAATTTTTTTTTGAATTATTACATAATATTAAATAGCAATGCCAAACCTCAATTTTTATGAAAAATGTGTTCTTTTCTTTTCTTTTTTTCAATGAATATCCTTTTCGAAGTTGCAACTCTTTGTAGCAAAAGAATGGTTTGCACAAATAGATATATGGTTTTTTAGGCATGAAGTATGAAATTTTCAATTACTTCATGTTATGTAATTGTTATACAAGACAGTAGATCATGATTTCTATTTATTTTTTTATAATTTATAACTTTTAAAATAATAAGAGATACTCTGTAATATTTTTTTGAAAATATCATGCAGACCCAACAAAAATTTGATGCAACTGATTATTGCAATATGATCCGCACACTTCAATTAAAAAGGTTAAACTTGAATAGCCTCTCAATACACCGTGCTTTGGATTTTATAAAAGAATATATCCGAATAAGTGATATGGATATAATTGAACATTTATTGTTTGCTAAGGTGACTAGGTTACCGTATTGGTTAGAAGCACGAGATAAAATGGTAGGTAGAGTTAAACGAAAATTAGAGACAAATATTTTTCCAATGAATACATTTAATTCAAGTCCGTCCCAATCAACTCGACCGACAACAAGGATGACATCCCGATCAAAGTTGAGATCACCACAATCATCAACTAGATCAATAAGAAAAACTACAAAGGTGAATGACATAAATAAGGCAAATTTTTAACTATTCAATCATAGATTGGTTTAATGTTTGATGTTCAAAAAAACATATTTAGAAGGTTATAAGTGAGGATCTAAATCTACAATGAATTTTTTTAAATGAGTTATGGTATTATCTCATGTCTATAAACAAGGTTTAATCTAAAGGTTTTCTTTATTCAAAAATTTCAAGTATGATGGAAGTTGATTAGCTAATGTATAAACTCAATTCCAAAATTTTAGTACTAATTTTATTACATCCCCCATTATTTGGTGTAGTTACCATGTCAATGGTAAATAAAATTATTATGGGACCTTTTAAACAACTAACACTAAAACTTTGATATTTCTACACTTTTGAAAGTGGTTTAAATACGTAAGAAATGTCAAATGGAATTTTTAAGATTTGTATACAAAATTCATGGATATCCTGTCATCATTCCCATTAATGATTGATGTGAATGCATCCAATATAATACAAGGTAAATAAAATCTCACGAAATAATAACTTAATAATTACTTCAATACAATAGCTTAAGTAATCTTAAAAAACGAAACTCAAAAGGATGAAAGAGCAATTTGTATATATCGTAGGGGTCATTGTAAACCTAAAACTCGATATTTAAAAATAAGAATTGGGTGGATGTGTGTGCTACTCTCCACATTAATTTGTGCTCAATTTGACTAAGTAAGTAGTTGTGAAGTTTTAAGGTCGCGTGTGTGTTATTATTCAATACAAGAATGCCAGGTATGTAGTTGGAAACATTATATTTTAAAATTTATTTGATAAATCGATTGTAAGATCAATTAGCTAATTCCTTGAAGTGTCTTCTCCTAATATTTCAAAGTGATAAACCACATTAGTTATAAGATAGCAATGCTTTAAACGTCTGGGAGATTTTTTTTAATGCCTTTGTAAATGATTAGTTTATCATCAATTCATTTTAGTAAAATATTTGTATTTTTGACTTGTACAGGTTGATGATGTCTTTTGAAATTTAGTTGATAACTTTAGAAAAAAAATTCAACAAAAATATAAAAATAAATAATTCTTATAGTTGCATGACCTACCTATGTTAAGAAATAAAAGACAAAAACAACAAAATTTAGTAAGCACCAATCTAAATTTTAGGCTTGCATTAAAATTATTCCTTAATATGCGCATTTATATGGGAAAAAAATTAAGTGTACACTAGTAAAAGTTTTGGCATTTCAATTGCCAATTGAAATTGCTAAAAATCCGCAATGGATTCTTCAGTCCTTTAGGGATTAAAGAGATTGAAAATTTCCAAATCCTGTTTATTTGATTTTTTTTTTACTTAATTTTTTCATTTATTTATTTAGAAATAAATTATAAATATGTAGATTTTAAACTTATCTCTTTTACTATAATTTAAAAAAATATTATTCTAAGTATCATTTTCTACGTAAACACTTTAGATTCTTTCAAAAATCAATTTGCATCACTATGGACTTGTTGTTCAAGACATTTAATCATTAAAGACTTGTCACTTTAGACAAAATTTCTACTAGTGTTGTAGCAAGTTAAATAAATCATGTAACATGTTGTCGGCTTTGCAAATGCAATGAAATACCCAAGATTCTTAAAACATTGTATTGCCATTTACAAAAAGAGAAACATTCTTCATCACCAATTAACTAGCTAAATGCCACTAGTTGTCAAAATCCTCGTGGTAGCTACAACTTTATTACTAGAAGTCTTGTCTTTTTGTGTTGTATAAAGAAATTACATTGATTACAGTCAAGTTAACTTAATAGAAGCAACATTATTTTGAACAGAGGGTTGTGGATGGACTTTTAACCTATGAATTTTTCCTGTGTTCAAATATGTGAAGAAAAATAGATTCTAATTTCATTCTAATACATTCTAATTTCTCTCTTGGTATTCTAACTTATATCTTTTTTCCAAATCATAATTAACTTTATTTAAATATAAATCTTTATTATATAATTCAATAAGATTTTAGTTGTCTTTAATTGATTCTATTTCCTACTTGGTAACAGTTCACTACCATGGATATTCTACTTGCTCTAAGTACTTCAAGACTAAATTGAGTTCTGTAAACAATCTTTGTTAGAACTGCCGAAGAAGAGGAAAATCCTCCCATTCACTTCGGTATCAATCTAAGAGAATATTGTGGAATCGGTATCCGCATATATACAAGACTACCGAATAGATAAGAGTTTTAGGGAACTTAGAATGTTCATACAATAAAACAAATAAAAAATAATCAAAACATAAATAAACAAAAAGAGTTGCCATAAGTATTGTCTCTCAACTCATCGGTGAGTCTTTACTTATAGGTTTTAGTTAGATCTGCTCAAGAGGGATTTGATCTGATTAACAATGCGTTGGCAATCAGGTCAAGTGAACTTGTAGTTCATTTTACCGTTAGGAACTTCATCCATCCCAATCCATGGGCTCAATAGTGTACCAAAGGATACAAATAGAATGGTTTACAGTTTAATAGATTTTATACATTTTAAAAACTTTTTACTTGATCAATATAAAGCTACAATGACAACATGCCAAATATTCTATTTATCTTCTTTTTTTTCTTTGATGAGAGTCTTTTGGCTTGCTAAACAATGTTATGGCTGAATATGTGAATATTGTTTAAAGGTATAATATAGTCATCACTGCATGCGTGAGGAGAACCACACACACTTCCTAAATGAAATACTTTGAAACAAAGTTTAACTATCCAAAACCTCTATTAAACACACATTTAAAGAAATAAACACCGTTGCCGTACATCATGCAATGTCAATTATTCTACATAAAAGAAAATAGAGAACAACCAACCGCTACCAATAAACCCGTTTTTAAAATATGAACAGAAACTAGTGGTTAAAGACCACTCTATTTATTCGTTTTAGCTCAATGTACGAGAGAAGGGGTTGGTTAGTTGTTACAACTTTCCTGCCTATGATAACTCACTAGTAGCACCAAGTCATGTGTATCACATTACAAACCATCCTAACGGGAATTGAACCCATACCACATATTAATTGTAATACAAAACCCTTCAACAACCAACTGTAGAGTCTAGGACTTGGCGACCACCATCAAAGAAAAATATTGACTTATATTCAATAAACACCCAGTTAAAAATTTGGAATATGGTTATGTTTTTGTATTGGTTACTGGTCACTAGAGTGTTTATTCTCGAAAGGGGAGAATAGTCTTGCACTAATGGCTCTTTGTCTGGTAGACATTGACTCATTGTTAAGACAAAAAAACACTTTATCCTTGTCGGCCTTCAAAGAGTACCATAATTTCTATCTATCTTGGCCATTAATTCATGATCTTTCACTAGTAGAAATTAGATCCTCTTAAAATTTAAACAAGTCATTTGTGACTTAAAAAGAATTGAGTCACAATGGACCACTTAAAACACAAATGATCAGTTTAAAAGGACCTCATTCCTATTAGTGTGACATACATGTTCAATTTATCCCTAGTAGCTACTACATGTGCACAATGTGTGGATAAAAATTGAAAGAAAATATCAAATAACATAGAAAATATGTGTTTAAATAAACATACCCAATTGCAACCATTACCCAAATCAAACTTTGGATATACCTACTTTAAAATCAAATTTTGATTATAACATGTACCGAGAACATGTACACGGTCTAAACACTAGTCAAGAGTCTAGAATTGATTTAGACGGTATTTTATATTTATGATTAATATTTTGAGAATTTACAATTTATTCATATGATGACTTAAGATACTAACATGCTAAAATGTGTGAAAATCATTTTCAATATGTAACAAGATCCAATAAAAATTAGATCAAACTAATAATAAAAACCAAGCTCAAATACTTACTAGCTTGATTAAACCCTAACCACCCCCAACCATGCATATTTTGCATGATGTACGGATTTGAACTCCTATTTCTTATCCATCATGCACTTTTTGCAGTGTGGATTTTTTACTGAAACTTTTATGGGAAGTTAGCTTCGTGCATGTGTGATCCGATTAGAAAGGGGATGATTTGTGAAAATTTTATGCCTCATTTCATGTTGTAGTGTTCCACCCAAAATTTCAAAGATTTTAGTCTAAAAGTGCTCTTGAAAAAGTCAACTACTAAAATTAAGCAACCAAAAAATCTCCAAAAATCACTACACTTAGAGTATTGCATTTCAATCCATCCCAAAAAATTACATTATTAGATTATCAATATCTTATTAGTAATCATATTACAAAAGAGCTCTAAATTTTAAGTTTGAAAATTTATACACAAATATTGGTGATAGCAATCGCAAATCTAACTGTATGGATAGAATTTAAAATTTATAATGTACAACTTTTATTCATTCATCAAGTTGAAAATATCCCTCTTAGTTGCATTTTATAATGCATCTTTGAAAAACTGCCAAATTTGAAAAGGGTGAGAACGTTTAGGGGTTAACCCCTAAATGCCCAGGGCATTCACAAAAAGTCAAACAACACTTTCATATAGAATTTACTCATCAATAGCCTTTGATATATTTTTTGAAATATTTTTAATAAATGTAAACATATGTTTCCTATTGATCCTCAATTTTTCAATTTTTCTTAATGCGTTATAAATTTAATATGATTTTTGAAGTAAAATACACAAAGAAATTCATATAAATTACAAAATTGTTCATAATAACCAATTTTTTTTATTAAAGGGTTCAAGTTACAATGAAGAACCATAGGGGAAAATTCAATTTAAAATATATTTTCTAAATTTGGAAATTTGATAATGACATATGCTTTGTAGTGTAGTTTGGATTATGACCTCTTGACATTGCAAGTGCAATAAAATACTTAATATTATGATTTTTTCAGATTTACAAAGTGAAGTAGAAACTAGACTTGATAAGCTCCATTTTCTTAGTTGGACTTGAAAGCAAAAATAATCATCTTTAAGGTTGAAATCGAATTTGACCAACTACCATCCACTATTTGGATGCTTGGGCATTTAGGGGTTAAGGGTGCACGTTCCTTGTTTGAAGTTGGCCTAGTTCACAATCAAGTAATACAAACATCTATTGAATTATAAAATTATATTAAGAATAGAGTCAAATGTATTAAAAGAATATTGAATTATACAATTATATTAAAAAGTAGAATAGAGTCAAATGTATTAAAAAAAAATATGATAGATTCACATGGTTTGTGAGGGCCCAAATGTTCATGGGCATTTGTATGGTACGGTCCACTAACTCCTCTTGCTGCACCAACTACATCAAACCAATTTGAAAATTATGTAGCAATGATTCAATGAAAAATGAGTAAACCAACTTCTAGATTTATGTACAAATTAATCAAAAAATAAAATTTTAGAATGTTAAAATGATTTTATGTTGAAGATTTTGAGTATCAAAACTCTCATTCTAATAAAAAAATTACCAATTTATGATAAAACTTTGAATGTGAATATAGTTCATGTTTGATTTTATATTAAAATTTCTAAAAATAAGCCAACTTGCAAAATTTCATTCTTAAGTACATAAAAAAAAATTAAAATAGAGAAAAAATTAATCCCTTCCAAAAATAACACATTTTAAAATTTGAAACTTTAATCAAGTAAAAAAGAATTGAAAATATTGGAAGATATTTTCTTCAGATTTTTGAACATTAGAAAAATTTAGAGCTCAAAATTCCATCCACAATCCTTTTTAATTTTTTTTAAACAAATGGATGCTTTATTTCCAATGTACAACAACAGATTACAAACATCACATTGTGAACAAAGAGAACACATTTCCACTGTTATCTCGCGATTGATTTTTTAAATATATTTCTTCTTGCAGTATCTCGACTAGATCCAAAGCTCCTAATCATTTCCAACTAAGAGTGACACCCCCACCGTAATATGAGGCCCATGAGCAATCCCCGTCATGCTCGGGGTTCCTATCAAGCAGGGAACGATAAGACCTGATGATGTGCATCCGACCAGAATCGTACCGGTGCCCTCTTTGGTGCTAATAAGCACTTCTAAAGGGAGCCCACCTCCTAATTATCATTTAAGTAGTTTAAGGTCATTCCGGACCACCCTCTTTTCACTTTCTCCTCTAGAGTTTGAGGTGCATATTCTTCTGGTGACAATGCACTAGTTTATCCGTTGTTTCATCCTCCAATAAAATATGATGCCAATTTTTTTATTTTTTATCAATTTTTTTTCTTTTATCGATAGAGTCCATCCTACTACTTTAGATTTTATAGAAAGATTTTTTTTCTACAGAATGGATTTTTCAAATTCTCAAAATCCTAAAAAGAGTGCACAGTGACAAGAATTCTAGTACGCCTGGATACCATACAAACGCCCATTCATGTACCATAGATCTTTTACTTAACTTGTTTAGCTATTTCTTCCTTAATTTTAAAGTTAAAAAGCCCAATAATTGTAACATTATAATGCTTGAAAAAAAAGCCCTTTTCAATCCTTTCCAAAAGTAAAATTTAATTTTTCAAATCTTTTGGTAAAATACGTGTGTGTTTAGAAACTTGTACGCTTTGAAAATATGTTGGAAAAATGAGTAAGAAATAAATGAAATAAAAAAAATGAAAAAAACTTATTATTCATTTTAAAATCAAATATTAAGTGGACTAAGTTACATGATGAAAGAAAAATCTGAATTGTTAATAATTCTCACATGGAATAAAAAAATTATGAACTCTAATGATGAAAATTTTCTACTCTGCAACATAAATCTTATGGTTTTATGTTTTTAGAAATTATGATCAAAATTAACTTCAAATAATTTTTAGTTAAGATATTTTATCACAAAACCGGTATGCAAATAAACTTTGTCGTATCTTTCATATCAGTAATAAAAACATATTGATTTAAAACTATCCATACATTCATAGATCTATTCAGCCAAAATGAAAATAAATGAAAATAAAAAACAAAAATTTTAAGCTGTCTAAATTGGTTTTAAAATTGAAAAAACCACATAATTTCTACAACATTTATTGAAATCACATGAAACAACATGCCAATTATACAATTTTCTAATAACTTCATTCAATAATTAAAAAATGTAAAGTTTTTTTAGCATATCTAAAATCACCAAAAAATAATTTGGATTGAGATGAAGTTTCAAACATCACTAATGATTGGAACTCTGACTGGAGTACAAAACTTTGAGTTTTATCAAAATAAAAATAAAAATTGACAACATTACAATCTAAATGTAATGTTTGCATTGTATGAATATGAAGAAACATGAAGATGAATAGTATTAAGATAACATAACATTTTACAATAAAGAACGAAGTCCTAAAACTACTACAAGGTAGGAGCATCCACATTGAACTCCTGAAATGAATGCAATCTGTAGAGCATCGCACATTAGAATGCTATGAAAATGATATAAATCTTATATAATACAACCTCAATGCCCATCCAACCAATAGGGGCGGTTAGAGTGCGAGCATCTACCCCAAATTTCGTGCGCGTTATTGCAACAATCTTTTTGAGCAAGGATAGTGGCCCTTCGTCTCCTTGAAAGGTGGTGGTAGAACCCCGTTATTGAAGGCGACTATTTTGTTAAAAGTCTCGTGATTTTAATTGTGCTTTATAAGAGGCAACTACATAGGAGAGTCTTGCCTCAAAAAGCTTGAACTCTAACACGCTTTAATTCTTTTAGAGCGTGCATGTATCAAGTTTAAGACCAAAACCTACAAACAATGTCAGGACTCCACTAACCCTTAAAAAACCCTTGGGGTCCCTCTCTACAACCTGTATTTAGCTTTATAATTGCTCGATTGTGGTTTACTATACGAATTGTGATATATTGTTTGATACATATTATCACAATTATCAATTTTTCTTTGTACTGAAAAGTATTTGGTCATTGTTGTTTTGATCAAATACTATCAAATACGGAATATACTATACGGTCACAAAGGGCTTTCGAGCTGTTCAAGGGCTAACCTACATTCAAAGTCATTATATTCTTTCTTTTAAGGCCAACGTGAATAAAGAGTCCATTTCCTTGGAGCTCAAGAGCTAGTCCTCGGCGTCTCTCACTTCGCGGAGCTCGCGGTGAGCTTTATGGTTTAGAATTTAGGATTTTAGGGTTTAGGGTTTAGGATTTAGGGTCGTCTCTCACCTCGCGGAGCTCGCAGCGAGCTCTGCGAGCAGAATCTCGTTCCAAGTATCCGGGACGCCGGGCAAGCACCAATGCAAGCAATCTTGCCCTCCCTTGTATCGTCCATATTTCGCCACATGCGTCTCGCCTCGCACCGTCGACAACGCCGTGATATTCAAAAACCCCACACTCGTGCCCTTCACCGCGCTCTCCGCATTCACATCCCTTTCCATGATCTCCCGTTTGCTCTCGTCAAATCGAATGGTGTCACACGTCCCGCCCGTGTTCCAATCTCCATTTCGAAAATGCCGTGGTGACAGCGACCGGTAAAAGATTTTCTTCCTCGAGTTTCGTGTTTTTTCATGGATCCAGTGAAGAACATTGTGGATGGTTTGGTTGTACGCCGATGGGACGGAAGTTTCCCTCGCAGGTTTGCCTTTTGTGTAGAATTTGTACCCGTTTTGCTCCATTTTGCCGTTGTTCCAGTGATGGCCGGAGTTTAGTACGACGACGTCGAGGTTGTGGAGGTGGTCCGAGAGGAACGCCTCAGGGCGGTCGAGGTGGAGGGCGTTTAGGGTTTTGTTTTTGAGAGGCTCCACCTGAGCCAGAGTGACGGTCCATTTGAAGATGAGCGTGGTGTTGGTGGTGTCAAAGCGGTGCGCCCAGCCCGTGGGGCGCCGTGATCCGCGTGGCGTGTAGAAGTTGAATTTCGAGGCCGCGTCGGAGATCGCGGTGGCGTTTTTGCCGTGTGTGAGCATGCACAGGAGTGATTGATATTGTTGCCGGCCAAGCGAGTCCCCTACGAACGCCACCACCTTGTTCCGCAACCTGTATCAGACCTTAATTTGTCAGATTGGAAAAACCCTAAACCCTCTCAAGTCACCACTAACTCTCCTGATCCAAAGGTGATTGAAAGGCAGGAACTCACTGGATTTTGAGCCTTGAAAGAAATTTGAGAAGTTGAAATCTTTAGGGTTCAATGCTTAATTTAGCGGATTGGAAACCCTAAACCCTCTCAAGTCACCACTAACTCTCAGGTGATTGGAAAGTAGCAGCTCACTGAATTTTGAGCCTTGAAAGGAATTTGAAAATTGTGTGCTTACATTTCCAAGGCGTTGGAAGCGTTGAAAACTGGCAAGTTGCAGGTTGCAGGTTGCCACCGGTAGCGATCCATATGCTTGTCAGGGTGATTGTGGAGGCGACAAGCCCAATCAGGAGACAACCACATGCTGCACTCGCGGCCGGAGTAGAACGGGCGCGTCTTGTCCAACACCCATTTCCCCACTGTGTAATCACACTCCTCTTTTTTCTTTTCATCATCTCCTGCTTTGAATCCATCCAGTGAAAAAAATTTGTGCAAATTTTAGCCAAGTTTCTTTAAAAAAATTAAAAATTAATTGCTAATTTTTACACATTTTGAGGGAATTAGCTACTACTTTTTAGTTAAATGTCTTCTCCCAATATGGTGAAATCAGCCAATTTTATACTATATATATATATAGTAATTTGCTACAAATGTATTAACCCCTATAGGACCACAGATTCATGGTTTTAAATTGTCAAATTTAGTTGAGAAAAATATAATTTAGATGAGACCAAATTTTGTATCACTTGAATCAGTGAAGAACATTGCATGTGTTGGTCAAAAAATAAATCAATTTGTGAGCAAAAAGAAGTCCACGTAGAATCTACTCAAAGTTGCTAAAAAAAACATAAGATCCAATTTAGACTTCTTGGTCTCTTAGGAGTTAAGAAATTTAGAATATTTTGTCAAAATTGGCTGTCAAATCTTCACATCTATGGCAATTTTGCTAAAGAGGCTGAAATTCCTCACCTTCACTGAATCCATCTGAACCTCGCTTCTCCATTGCCACGTTGTCTTCTTTAGAGAAATTCTTCGTTATCATGGAGCCATTCACATTTTCCGAAAATTGAATGCTCTTCTTACTGCTCTGGTTCTCTGATTCAGGTCCCTGACCTGCCTGCACAGTGTTGTTATTTTCGGTGTCGGTGGCATCCTCATGCTGCATGGTAGCATTTGATTTCATGTTTTTGCTAAGTGCTTTCTCTGTGGATGACTCAATTTCATTCTTGCTAGTTGGGATGTCTGTGGTGGACCTGTCATCTGCTTCTTCTGATGTGGTGGTGACAATAATTTGCTGTGGCAGATCTGTGAGCGTGGTTTTCGTTTCTGGTAGGCCAGTACCTGCAGAATCAGCCGTTGCTGAGAAAAAAAAAAAAACAGTTGACCAAGGAAAAGAAAAACGCAAGCGTTGCTAACACTTCATGGCAGGGTATGAGACAAATTGTAATACTCCCTCTGTTCCATTATTAAGCGCACATATGAGAATTACCTGAAAATTAGTGCATTCAGACTTAAAGATTTCCAGCAAAAGTAGTATGAAACTTGACCAGGTAACCAACTCAAGTAATTAAGTGAGTGTTCATGTCATTCTTGACTCGCAATGACTTGCAGTGGTGGCACATGTACATGAAATGGTTCTTTTAATGTGGAACAGAAACTTAGGGCATATGTGCGTTTAATAATGGAACAGAGGGAGTATCACTTTTTCCCTCTTGCCTACTTCCATGGGCAACTTCTCAAACTCATGGAAGTTGACTTTAACAGAGGTGTCACAACCTAATTTCCCACTTTCTAATTTAGATTCAACATGATTCACAGTCAAACAATTGCATAGCAAAATACTAACGATCTCGCCTCCTTTTGCAGGACAGGAGTAGCAAACTGTGGCACCCCTAATGAATTGAACCAGAATGAATGATTGCCTGTCCCAGAGCTTTTTGCACTGATTGAAAATGAGCCACCCATTATTGTGGCCCACCGCTTCACTCACCCACAGAAACATCCCTCTCAGAATTGCTGGTGGTGGTCTCCTCATTGTCAATATCGGTGCCTGCCAAATCATTGAAATATGTAAATAATGTGCGCCGTTGAAGTATCTTAACCCTTAAAGGTCCTTGGGGATAGTAGATACGTTGCCGTATATTTGACATTTGTTGTAAGTAGAAAATTCCAAATTGAGATCCCAATAGCTTTTACGACCATGTAGACATGAATTTTAACTTCACTTTTGATATGAAACTCATAGGAGGTGTAGAACCATTCCAAATACAATGAAATACAACTGTATAATATTGGTCGGAATGGGCAATCTGGACCTTTAAGGGTTAAATAATGTGGGTGAAGTGGCCCATGTTAATACATGTGTTTTCAAATATCAAGGGTCACTACAAGGAAACTGGTCTTTTTCTCATTGACTAAAATCGAGGAAACCCTTGTCGTATGTTACCAGTTACACTCACCAACTTTGTCTTATGTGACCAGTGAGAAATGCCACCAGTTCCCTTGTAGTGGGTGACAAAGTGCGAGCTTATGAGACAAGACTTTGCGACGTGGTGCCTCCAACAATCCTTGCTTAGAATCGCGAGACTCTCACCAAAACAACTGCCTTTAGTTTGAAAAAATGAAATCGAGAGAAGTTCTACCACTATCCTTCAAGCCCACGTCCTCGTTACAAAATTTAGGACCAAACATTCACACTCTGACATCCCCTAATGTAAATTGCTCCCAAGAATGTGGCCTACACTATGTAGAATCAACAATGTCACTAAGGTTGAAATTAGGGCTCAAATTTAAAAAAATCTACCGATTCAACTTTGAACTCTTAGAATTTTGCATACAATATTCAAATATCAAAATTGCAATTGACAATCTAAATTTTTTTTTTTTAAATAAATGTTGGAGCACAAAGCAGTGAAGATCTCAAGAACATAAATCAGGGACACACCTGTGTTTTGTGGAGATGGCTGAGAATCAAAGCTTTTGGCCAGGTCCTCACTTCCAGGCTCTGTGATTTCTGAGCAACACAAATTGGGTCAGAATTCTGCCTCCAATTGCATTTAAACCATATGCTCCAGAATTAATTAATTACTAGGAATCTAAAAAACAGGAGATTCAACCACTATAGCCTCCCATAATGCCGATGTTCTAGGCATTTTTTTGGACACTCTTTCATTTGCTAGTTAGTTAGAAGAGAATTACAACTTGTAATCTATCAAACAACAAATACAAACGTAAACGTTCTTCATTAACTCAACTTGGCTTTAAAGCAACCAATGAGAGTTGCAACATTAATTTACTAACACAAGGGAGATCCTTTGGGATTCCCCTACATGACGAGGGGAAATTCAGGAAAATTCTCATGTAGGAATGGAGCTTGTCAAATTTTCCCACCAATCTGTTTATAGGGGATTGAATTTCCCTGATTCTAGGTACCTTGAGCATTCCTATATCATTAATTTGTCCTCAATTCCCTTAGCAAATCCCCTATGCATCAAAAGTCCCTCATATACACTGAGGAAGCTATCTATTTTTCCCCAGATGGCCGCATTCCCTCACAAGTGTAATTGGAAGAGGGAAATCACGGGAAAACCAAGCTATTTCCCATATGAGACACCCACAGAATCTCCTTGTGTGATTCAAGAATTAAAAAGTACTCGAATTATGTCAATTGTGGTTCCCCTAAAACCTCAACTTTGAAAATCCATAGAATATTATTGAAACTTGTGTCGAACAACTTGCATTGTGATTCTCTTTTCATTTGTCAAAACACTCATCAATAAATTTCAAACCATACCCTTATCAGTTTTATTTCGGTTGGTAAGTTAGTGTAGTCACTCCAAAAAGGGTGATGCAGCTCATATATATTTGCAAAACATGAAAAGAAAAGATGGAGATTGATCTAATGCTTGAAACGTAACTTGCAAAAACAGGAAAAGATGGAGATTGATCTGATGCTCAACGCCGTTTACAAATCAAGATGGGAGATTTACCGCGTTTGCAAAAACACGAAAAGAAAAGAAAAAGATGGAGATTGATCTGATGCTACAAGCTCCGAAACTTACAAAACATGAAGAGAAAAGATGGAGATTGATCTAGAAATGCTTGCAAAAGCAACGAAGACAGAGATTGATTTGATGCTAGAAGGCCGGTGCATGATGCATTGCAGCGATTCGCAAAACAGGAAAAACAAAACTACGAAAGATGGAGATCGATCTAGAAATGCTTGAAAAGCAACGAAGATAGAGATTGTTTGATACTAGAAGGCCGGTGCATGATGCATTGCAGCAATTCGCAAAACAGGAAAACAAAACTACGAAAGATGGAGATTCATCTAGAATTGCTTGAAAAACAACGAAGATAGAGATTGATTTGATGCTAGAAGGCCGGTGATGCATTGCAGCAATTTGCAAAACAGGAAAAACAAAACTAAGATGTCCGGAGATTACCAGCGTTGCTTCGAAGCGGTGAGAGCGGGACGTCGGCGACATGAGCCGAGCGAGGGGAAGTTTCCCAGAGCAGCACCACCGCCACACTGGCGACCATCGCCAGCATGACCATCATCGTGTGCATCCCACCTCGGTTGGCCCGCCGATGCACCGACGTCGACGTCGGCGGCGGCTCCATCTGATCAAATTCCTGAAATCTAAGCCTGCAACAACAATTGCTGGTTCATTTGAATGATCGAGAACCGCTGCAGTTCGTGAGAATTGCAGATTGAAGAAGAAGAAGAAGAAGATGGAAATCAGAGACTCCGGCAGTGATCGAAAATCCGTCCGGAAGCATTCAAGACGATGATTGCGGGTCCATCAAGACTGGACTTCGACTTCAGTTGAGGTGGAGCTCACGGAGAATCTGGACCGGTAAAAAAACGCAACCCCACCGGTGAGGCCGGTACACTGAATAAATATCCGAAAAACTAAACTGGCTTAAAATAGAATTTTGCGTGGCTAAAAATAGATGTCACCAAAGTGTAGATCTCGTTGCGCCTATCAAAAAGTAGTATATAGGGTCCAGAATGACTATTTTTAGCCAATTTACTTTTTCCATGGAGGGTGAGATTTAGGGCGTGTGGCACTAATTCGCGAGGCATGCCCTATTTTGCCAAATCTCAAGATTACTATAGTTTTTCGTAAAGTCACCTTAAGTTTGAAGAATCTACCATGAATTTTGATTTAATATACTTTTATTTGTTCACTCCAAATAGTTAAAAGGTATGAAAAATCTTGGCGGTCTATCATTATTAGGTGTGTAAGAGCTTGGTGGTCTTCAAACTCATGGAAAGTTTTTTTGGGCATCAAAAAAAGAGCTCAAAAAAGTTTTCCATGAGTTTGAAGACCACCAAGCTCTTATACACTTAATAATGATAGACCACCAAGATTTTTCATACCTTTTAACTATTTGGAGTGAACAAATAAGAGTATATTAAAGCAAAATTCATGGCAGATTCTTTAAGCTTAAAGTGACTTTACGGATAACTCTACTCAGGCTGAAATTTTTACTATAACATTCTTTAGCTAGTATCTTCATATTCGTTTAATTGGGAATTTCCGCCATATTGGGACTCTTTGAAATCTACAATTGATATAGAATTTCTCACTGAATCTATGCCAGTTGTAGATTTCAAAGAGTCCCAATATGGCTGAAATTCCCAATTAAACAAATGTGGCAATTACTACTGCAACACACCCTTTTGCTTGTGCAGAGAATCATTCAACATATGAACAAGGAATTGATAATGTGGAACATGTAGAAACTATTAAAAATACAGAAGTTTGTTGAGTTGCCAAGCCATCATTAACTAGTCACAGCTGGCTTTTTTTCTCCAGAAGATTACGATTCCTACATTGATTATGGGCTGCGATGTTGATTCCGAAAGGTGAAGTGTAGAACTACTAAAGAATGTTATAACTAAGTGGCTAAAATCTTCATATCACACTAATTTTACATCATAATGATATTTAGTATCACCTTCACTAATTTCCCACACGCACTATAAATCCCCTTTCACTACATGGGATAATCAGTGTAGTTATGAACCTCGTATACGAGCCAACTGGAATTCATAACGTACCAGGCAGGTAATTTCGTCATTTCGTCACATTAATAAAACTTCATCACTACACTCATATCACCATATACTGTGGCCACGGTATTTTTGAACGGCCACACTACTAATTATTTTCCCAAAATACTGTGGTAAAATTTATTCAAATTTGATAAATTTGTTCAGATGGATTTGAATAGATGAGAACTTGTCCAAATGGATGAATGTACCTACAACAATTATCCACCTACAGTATATCGTGATTTCAGTGTAGTGGGGGTCACTTATTTAGAGACTAGAAGGTCACTAGATTATCCCACCTGTGCAACTCGCTATATTTACTTTCAACCAATCACTTGTCTCCTAGTGTGCAAAAGCAAAAAGAACATTAGTAGAAATCCTAACCACTTAGATTAGAGTAAAAACACGAGAAAACCCTACATGACAAACTAAACATATTGTCGGTCTTTTTGGAGACGCTTCTTTGGTATATATGGGCACGATTCTACTTGTGGAATCTTCATCATTTATTATTTATCTTACTAATTGTAAAAGAAAAAGTGGTATTTGCCAGGGTTGTACAATCATGGAAAAAATTGGCTATTTGTTAGGGCATAGAGAATATTTAGGCAGGTTCAAGAATTAATTGCTTGATTTTCATCCAAAAAATGTTGTTCTCATCTATTTTGAAAAACAGGTTGCGATGGTCTTAAAAAAATACCAAAAGTAGTTTGGTGAGGGTTTGGTTTGCAAAGAGTCTTGTGAAGTCAAATTGGCACATCAATTTTTTAACAAATAAAGAAATTGAGGATAGTAGCCACATGGTGGGAGTGCTCTTACGAGGCACAACCATTCCGGTGGTCAAATTGTCCTCGTGCACACACATTAAGTTGCATGATAGATTTTAGGCTAAAATATTTTTTGAACTATTCACTTTGGATATTTTGGATTAATTTGGTGTTGATTTGGATAATTGAAATTTCAAATTCATCCAAATTCACATAATTTCACCCAAATTGATACAAAAATCATTCAAATTTGGATAATTATTAAAATTTATTTGAATTAAATCATGCACTCACCTCCTTATCATTCATTTTGTGGCTTCTAGTCTAATTGTAGATTTCAACAGTTTTCAAGTTTGATTGTTGTTTGGAAGGGGCTTAAAAGCATTGAAGGTGTAAAATGATTGATAGGTGACTTTCCTTATTGGCAAATTACTTCATTTCAATATCTTGAATGGTAATAGGTTTTAGTGATGTTTAACCTCTAAAGGACCAAGGATTCATGGTTTTAAAATGACAAGTTTAAATGATCATATTGTGAAAATTATAATTTGAATGGCACCAAATTTTATATCACTGAAATTAATGAAGAATATTACATATGTTGAATTTTTTTATTTTTTTTAAATTAACAAAAAAGAATCTACATAAAACCTACTCAAAATTACTGAAAAAAACAGGAGCCACCTGGTGGCCTTGTGGTCCTTTAGGGGTTAATGAACATAGTTGTAAGTTGAATTTTTTAGGGCTAACTCCAAACTTCAAAAAGTCATTGATTGAGAATGAATTGTTTGAGAATGAGCTCCAAAGCCATTCAAGTAAATCTAATTTTACAATTGATTGTAATTTTAGTGTGGTTGATTGAGATTTGTGATATTGACTAGATTAATTTAGGGCTATAGTTGATTTTGGTATTGGATTAAAGTAATAAAAAGGACTAATGTACTAAAAATAATACTAGTCCCTCTTTGAACTTGAACCCATATATAGATGATAATATTATTATTAGTATCTATATAGAGTATAATAATATTTGCATAACATATTTATATAAATGCAATTGCTAATGTACTAATAATATTATCTTCTCAATAAATCTATCTATTGTTAGTATCTAAATAGATGCAACTTGGCTAAACCTCTCGATTCATCTAATATTAATTATGTAATTTCTATTCATTGTAGCTGGACATAGTTAGCCAAAAATATTTCTAAAAATAAATGCCAAATTTTTTTGGAGATTTATTTTTGTAGAAAAAGTAATTTTTTGAATGGTAAAAGAACTCATAATCTTGAAAAATATATACACGAAATTTCATTTGACAAAATTTTATAATTAAAAATAAATAAATTTTGACGTAGATGTGCCAACTTTGTTGCACTACTGTAATAAAAAAGAAATACTTGAACACTAAGAAATAGTGTTCAGAACATGATGCCCAAAGACCACCCTTTATACTAAAGCTAGTAATGTAGGTATTCAAGTATGGATCACTTTGTTTTGGGCTATTTTGCAATATGAAATTATCACTACTGTACTATATATACTTATAACCAAAAAAATAAAATAAAAATACCTTTTATCTATTTTGTGATATTTATGAATTGGAGCATGGTGGTGATTGATCCAGGTGGCCACCACCCATTGATGTAGACTGGACTTTAGTTGAGGTGGACTCACTTTTAGCTCTACTTTGAAAGTGTACGTATTCACGTATTGGTTGCATTATTTTGAGTATTTTTTTAACCTATTGAGAATGATCTATCACTTGATGACCATGGAAAGAAGAGCTTCGGTCTCCGTCTTTTGTGAGGCCAACGTGAATCACGAGTATGTTTCCAATCATAACATTTTTGAGGAGATATCTTGACATTCTTAGAAAAATAATTTAGTGATTGATTTTATATTTTACTTGATGTTAGTTGTTAGCACTTGATACCAAGTACCAAAAAATTGTGTTATCTTGTTTATACATAATACATTCAAAGTGATATTTTTATGCTATCTCTAACGAGGTTTTATACTAGTGAAACACAAGACTGTTCATTAATTGAAAACATTTTTTCCATCCATCATGCTCATTTGAGCCATTTTGACTAAAACTAATTCAATAAAACTAATTCAATAAAACTAATCAAATTCCTACTACGTATCAAATAAATTACAACAGCTAAATTCAACAAATAACTTCTCAGTTCCAACATCTCAATATATATATTTTTCTATGAAGTCTAGCCAATCAAAAACAAAAATGGTTTACACTTATCAATTTGAGCCCTGTGGCAAATAAAGCCACACCCATAAATACTAATCTTTCCCAATCTGACCCTAAACCCTAAACCCTAAATCCATAAATACTAATCTTTCCCATTATCCTGTTTCTTTTTGTAACAGTACAAACGTCATACCACTATTTGTTTAGCCATCGACATTACCTTCTTCGCACCATCTGCAATTTCAATGGACCATCACAAATTGAGCATCTGAATTAGTAGAGTATTTCTAAACCTCACAAGAAGTGACCACTACCCATATTCTGAACTCTGAGCATTATTAACTAATAATTTTGCCAGAATTACTTCATTCCAAAGCACTGTGCATTAAAACGAATACTTGGCCAGTATGCTGTTGTGAACTAATAGTTGGTTATTTTACTAAGCCTTCCCATATTAACATGAACTGACTACCAAATTTTTTATCATTTCAAGAAATCGAAAGATGTTCAATCGAACTACCAGTAAGTTGGGAGACATTATGAATACACAGGCTATTAATTTTCTAGAGTCAAATAATGTAGCTGGAATCATGAACCAATAACAGGGTTTCAAGTAAAATTAACCCCTAAAGGACCAAGCAGCCCAAATTGGGCTCCATGTGTTTTTTTTAACAGCTTTGAGTAGGTTCTATTTGGAATCCCTCTTCTCCAAATTTAATTCATTTTTGACCAACACGTGCAATGATCTTCACTAGTTCTGATAACATAAAATTTGGTCCCATCTGAATCATATTTTTCACAATATGATCAATTGAATTTGTCATTTTAAAACTGTGAATCCTTGGTCCTTTAGGGGTTCAACTAGTTCAGGAATTTTCAGACAACATCGTGGGAAGGTCTCCCTGCTTCCAAATGTATCACGAGGCCTCTGCATTGAATGATCTTTATAACCCTAGGGAGACCTCATTATGCACCGTTCAGGAAGAGAATGAGGAGGCCAGATTCAACGCAACGAGAGACTCGTTTTTTCTCTTTTAAGGTATATGCATCCATAATCATCACTAATAGCGCATATTTACTATGATTTAAAATATATGATTTTAGTTTTTGAGCCTTTTGAAGGTATTTTATTGAATCTCTTTTGAATTTTTTAAAATAAAAATCACCACTTTCGTAGATGTTGTCTAGAAGTCCTTGAAACAATCTTCAACGTTGACAAGCACTGGATGGAAAGTACAAGGGTCTGGTCTGGTCAAATCTAGACAACAAAGGTTCAGGACAAGAGAAGAAAAAGGACTTACCTGATACGAAACGATGGTCCAAATTTGGTGATACATTGGAGTCTGATTCAACAGCCCACTTGGATGCAGAAACGCCATAAGCCAAAGCACTAGAAATGTCTTCACTTGAGGAGAGAGCTACCATCATTCCTGCTACTAAACAGTCGCCTGCTCCACTCAAGTTGCAAATGGAAGCAGGCAGTGCAGGACAGTGAAGGAAACTAATTCCTGTCTCATTTTGGATATTACTAGGCGGAGGGTTTTTCTGCACAATTCTGCTCCAGAGACAGACAAAATGACTCTCATGAGTAATGATAACCACACAAGGCAAACCCACCCCTGAAAATATTTGGCTTCTTCCTAATATAGTCTACCCTTCATACAATGACACTTCATAATATGACGATATTATTGTTTCAAGCAATACACATATAACAGGTCATTTCTGTGACTAAGGTAGGAGCACCCAATTCTGACACTGTACCCAATGCCGATAAGTTCTAGACACGGCATTCATTTTAGAACGCAAATCTAAGCACATCATAGAGCCTTTATTGTTTGTTGACCGAAATGATAAGTTATCTATGGTCTACGTTCTAGAATGAATACCGTGTCTAGAAATTATCGGCATTGGGTACATTGTCAGAATGGGTGCTTCTACCTTAATACATGCTTGCCACCTTGAAGTTAGGGCTTCCCAAACATGTCATAATAGAGAGGGAAAATTGTACAAACCTCACCTCTTCATTCATGAACAATCAAATGCAATACCACAACTTATAAGCTTTTAATAGGGTTTATAGTAAAATTCAATTGCTTCTAAAAATTTTAAACATCATCATAAAGAGAATATTCCCAAAGGTACACAAAGAGGCTTCCATATGATCATTGTGGTCATAAGGAGACCTTCCTTATGGTCTCCTTATGGTCAAAATGATCATACGGAAGCCTCTGCATGATTATTGTCACCGTAGGGAGATCTCTTCATGAATCATGAGGGAGATTCTCTTCATGATGTTGCCTAAAAGTTGCTGAAATCTTTGTTCTTTAATAGAAACCAACCAAGTAGCCATGGTCAAAACAATGAACATAGAAAAGCCAATAAAACCTCACCTAAGGTTTTGAGAGCTGGTAGACGATAATGAGCACAACACTGCTCCATAACTTCCCATGGTGAGAATGATATAATCTAAGCCAGTGTCAAGTAACATTCGAATGCAGTGTCGCATCCGCCAAAGTGAAGCAGCTGGCTCGGACAGATTTCTATCACCAGGGACTTCATGATCAACTAGTTGTCTTTCCTCTTTGCAATCTTGGTACAAAAATTCAGCCATAGCCACTAGCTCGGCCTCATTCGGTGAGGTATAAGTTATCTGCAACAAACAGCTCAAGTTTTTTAATTCAAACAAATAAAATTCATAATGTCCCCTGCCATAGACTTTCAATGACCACAGCATTAGATTAGTGACAAGCACGAAGATGGAGACCACTTAACCTTATTGATGCTGCACTCACTAATAGGGGTCCATTCTAGAGATGAAGAAATATTAGTTGGACTACTTAGAAGAAAAATGAGAGTTAACGAGGGAATTCAGCAACATCATTTTGGCAACAACATAAGGTAGGGAACCCATTCCCGAGGCTTCCGAGGTTGTGCAGAATATTGGAAGAATTGACCGTCTAGCTTACAAGATTATAAGTTCAAAGTTTGCGTTCAAATTTTTTGGGGGGACACTTTGACGCCCCTTGGACCTTTAGGGGTTAAAAGGACCACACTTACAAAATGACAAATTCAATTGATCATATTGTGTAAAATATAATTCAGATGGGACCAAATTTTATATCACTAGAACTAGTGAAGATCGTTGCATGTGTTGGTAAAAAAAAAAAAAAAAAATTCAAACAAGAGAAAGTCCAAATGGGACCTACTCAAAACTGTTGAAAAAACATGATGACCATTCTGGTCTCCGTGGACGCTTAGGGGTTAAAGGTTCCAATTATATAGACTAGACATGTGGTGATTAATTTGAATCCAGTCAGGCCAATGTTCAAGGATCATCAAGAATAAAGGGAAACCACTCACCAGATTTAGAAATTTAGATGCTCTAACACTCTTCGACACTGACACGGGCTCGAACAAGATTGGCACATTTGCTTCCTTGGCCACTGATCACAGCAAATCCAAACAGAGACCCATAGTCTTGTAAGATCTACATAAATTCTTTGTCCAAAAATCTTCAACGTAGAGTTCAATAATCATGAACCAACAATGTGTCTCTGGAAAGCAGTCAGGCTTAAGGAAAAAACTTACAATTGCAAGCAGCTTCCATTGCAGGAGGTAGCAGATTGGCATCAAGCATGACAACTGGTGCTCGTTTTATGACATCCTCAAACTTCTTAATCCATTCAGTTGTTAAGTGCTCTTCCTATCCTCGTGGACAAACACACCAAACGCGTTAACATTCCAAATTGAATGAATGTAGCTTCTATCTAGCCAAGAAGCCTGAATTGGGCCTCCTGTTTTTTAGCAGTTTTGAGTAGGTCCTATGTAGACTTCCTTTTGTTCAAATTTCTTTCTTTTTTGACCAACATATGCAATGTTCTTCACTGATTCTAATGATATAAAATTTGGTTCCATCTGAAATACTCCCTCTGTCCGGAAATAATTGTCTAAGTCTTTGGCATTTTTTTTGGTCTCATGTTTTATACTTCAAACGTGAGCCCTGTCCACTTCAAAACAGGGTGGACAATGAGAGTGACACAAAAACTACATACTAATTTTCAAGATAGACCATTTTTCGAGTACTGAGACGGCAAAAAAAAGCGTCAAGTTGATTTATTTTTTAAGCTAGGACAGTTATTTCCGGACAGAGGGAGTAAAATTTTCACAATATGATTGAATTTGTCATTTAAAAACCATGAATCCTTGGTCCTTTAGAAGCTGGAGATGATATCAACTACAACACGTTGGCTGTACACATCTGCATTCCTTGTATCCGAGGGCATGATCAACTGTATGTAGTAACTTCTAAACTAACAATCATATAGTTCATGAATGAAAAAAAAAGAAAACTAAAAAGGATTATAGCAGGGAATTACGATAGCACAGGTGTCTGCAACGGCTGCAGCTAGCTCGCCCTGCTTGTCAAAGACAGCAGACACCACTGGGGTTGTGGTTCCTTTACATCTGCGGATCCCTGCAGCATATATTTCAGCAGTTTAGGGTTTAGGGTTTAGAGTATCCATCTCCAAAAGTCCTCACAATACGTGCACAAGCGGATTATCTGTTCCTGAAAGCAGACCTAAAGGCCAATGCACATAATTTCAGGTTCCGTAAATGCAACATTGTACTGTAACATGCAAAGCAACTGCGACAAATCTGTCATCATAACATTCTTAACCCCTAAAGGACCAAGAAGTCCAAATTGGGCCTAAGTAGACTTCCTTTTATTCAAAATTATTTGGTTTTTGATCAATGTTCTTCACTGATTCCAGTGATATAAATTTTGGTCCCATCTGAATTATATTTTTCACAATATGATCGATTGAAATTGTCATTTTAAAACTATGAATCCTTGGTCCTTTAAGAGTTAAGTTGTGCTATGAGTGCATCCATTTTGCTATTCATCTAACGACATATCAAAACACTGGATTCAACCCATATAATTGAGAATGGTGTGCAACATGCTACTTTTTCTTCCTCACAAGCTACTGAAGTGACTGGTGTCAGAAGCTTCCTTTTTGAAAATTCTTTAACTCAGATGTGTTAAAGAAAGAGGAATAGAGCATCTTAAATACCCTAATTCTTCCTTGATTTAGCAGATGAGCCCAAGGTGTTATGATTATAATGTCATATAATGTCATATTATAATGTCATCTCAAAACTAACTAATGAAAAAATCAAAAATCGGGTGCATGATTCATTACCTTCTATAGAGAGCCCAAGCGACTTCCAGTGACTCAACATGTCTTCCCCTGCAGGTAACAAAGATTCAAATTATTTGACTGTACGTGAGTGCAAGCATCCTCAAAGATGGCCCAGAAATGTGGAGGAAATCGAACAGAAAAAAATAAAAGCCAAAGGAAATAGCCTACATTCATATTGGAGAAGCTCCCTTGCAATATGTCCAAAGGGTTCAAACTCATACCAGCAGCATCATCACCAACTACACTTATAAGAAATGGACGTGTTCCAAGAAGAGCCATATTTTCCGCAACATTTCTTGCCACTCCTCCTCTGGCATAGCTCACCTGCACCATTCAAAGACAAAGGGCAATATCTGATACAGAGTCAATTCTTTTGTAACAATGTTTAACCCCTAAAGGACCAAGAAGCCCGAATTAAGCTTCATGTGTTGTTAGCAGTTTTGAGTAGATCCTGTAATCTTCCTATTGTTCAAATTCAAATATATTTTATCAACATATGCAGTGTTCTTCATTGATTCCAGTGATATAAAATCTGGTCTCATCTGCATTATATTTTTCACAATATGATCAATTGAAGTTATCTTAATACCATGAATCCTTAGTCCTTTAGGGGTTAACATTTGGGACATCACAGAATTGGAACTCACAACAAACATCAGTAGAAAACCCCCAGAGGTATTATAGAAAACCTAACCGCGTTAAACCCTGCCAATGGTAACGCGATTAGATTTTCTAGAATACCTCAGGGGGGATGGATTTTCTGTTAAGAAGCCCTCATGTTTTTATTGCAGTTTTGAATATGTCCTATGTAGGCTTCCTTGTATTCAAATGTATTTATCTTTTGATCAACACATGTAATGTTCTTCACTGATTCCAGTGATATAAAATTTGTTCCTATCTGAATTAGATTTTTCACAATACTATCGATTGAATTTGTCATTTTAAAACTAAAAATCCTTGGTTCTTAAGGGTTAGAAATTACTTCGCCAGGTGTAGTGCTTCCTCGAAGAAGCCGCCCTCCTGTGGGAGTCGCTTGAATGTCAAGAACCATCCCTCCGATT
Source organism: Pohlia nutans (assembly GCA_022496805.1). Taxonomy (NCBI): domain Eukaryota; kingdom Viridiplantae; phylum Streptophyta; class Bryopsida; order Bryales; family Mniaceae; genus Pohlia; species Pohlia nutans. Next base: position 5,630,578 of record CM040093.1, on the reverse strand, counting down.
ACTACAGGTACTTTGTCTCCTGGTTTGCGGAGATGCTCATAAGCCTAAATGACATTATAAGCCACATTATAAGCCTACATGATATGGTTTCTTGAGCTAAAAACTTGAACAGCAAGCAGAGCAGTTACATCTTTTGTTATTCGTTTTCATCACAACACATCATGAGAGGCTCCAGAACAAAAATACAACTAAAATTGATGCAACTATGTTAAATTTGTGAAAGTATACATGAGTGCACAAAAGGGGTATTAATTTGAACATTGTCGTACAAAGTATACATACAATAGACATATTTAGAGTTTAAAATATTGACTTATACTTACATTAAAGGACGGAATAGATTTGTATAAAAAAAAATTAGACATATAAACCTTCGTTTACAAGGGGTTTTTAGACAGGGTCAAACATAATGTAGAGTGCACCCCCGAGATCACAAGAAACAAAAATGGCAAAAAAAATTGATGCCATAAAAGGTGACTGACTTATAACAAAGCTCACAGAAATCATAAGAAAAACAGAGGCTCACCAGAGCATGCAATGAGGTAGAGTCGGAAAGGTGGCGAGCTATGGTAGCCATCCTTCTTTGCCCCTGAGCCCCTTCCATAGCTAAACCCTAAACCCGTGCTACTTATTACAGAATTTCAACCTGCAAACCAAAAACAAAAATCAAAATTCAAAAAAATTTGAAAACTGTTGAGACCATTCACTTGTTGAGACTTAGAACTAGAAAAATTCTATTAACTGTTGAGACTTAGAACTAGAAAAAATCTACACATATAAGGTTTTTGGCATGTTTCGTTATCAAAAGTTTCGCTACCATTTTTGTATTAAAATTTTCGAAAAAGTAAAATAAAACAATGGAGCTCAAGATTGTGTTCATGAACAGTTGAGGCAAATAGTATGTGAATGTAAACCCTAATTCTGCATTTTTGAAATATCGGAATTACCAAGAACGCATCGCAATGCGAAAATCGTCAACTACATCAATTCACAAAAGGAAAATGAATGCAAGAAAGCAAATCTTACGAAGCCTGCTGCAAAATTTCTGAAGAACAATGCGTCGCCAGAGCTGCTAAGACTGTCATGAGAAATCCGCCGGGTGGGTCTTGTTTGCCGATCGGCCGATTCGAAAACTGAAAAAGAAAAATCTGCAAAGGGGATGCCAGATGTTCAAATTCTTGCTCTCGTATTATTGCATTGGAGGGGGCTTCCGCAGCTGGTAGATATTGTATCTTGACAAGTGTAGATTCCAGTGATTTTAACGCTTTTCGTAGATTTGAGGTGGTTGAATGGAAGGGCTCCAAGTGGAGAAATGGAAATTAAAGTTTTTTTTTTTTTTTTAATTTTTTTTTTTTTTTAATTTTTAATTTTTGACACATACGACCTCAAAGTTGAGAGTCGCAGCAATTTTTTAATGGACTGACACGGACACTAACCCACGCAACCGGTATTTTTGGCCGGGAGAGATTACGCCATAGGTATCCCATCAGGGTGCAAGCCGCGACACTCAGGCGCGGTGAGTACAGGAAGGTCGATCGCCGGCAAGGTAAATGCTGGCCCTCCGATCTAGCCACATGATCCAACGTTTGTTATTGAGGCACGTGGCAGAGGATACACGGAGTGGGGCCGGACCAAATTCAACGGGGGCGACTGCAGCAAATTGAGTGGCTGCCTCGAAATTGTTGACGGACCTACATTCTGACATATTGCTGCAGCAGATGCTGGGCTGCGCCGAATTTCAAGTGCGGGCGGGGCAGGCAGGGCGGGCTCAGATTAAATCAAGCCAGCCAACACGTTTTGGCAACCCCTTGACCCTTAAAGGATCTAGGGCATAGTAGATACGTTGCCGTATATTTAATATTTGTTGTAAGTAGGAAGTTCCAAATTGAGATCCCAATAGCTTTTAAGACGATTGAGTTAATCGAAAAGAAGGCCATCTAAGGTTGGATAACCCATTACCACCACGACACCTAAATCCACCAACTTCTACACCCCTCTTTCACTTTAGGGTGGAAATGTAAGCTTTCATTACATGACTTATGCATGAATGGCTCAAAAGTTAAGTCATGTACCAACAACTTACATTTCCTCCCTAAAATGAAGGAATGGTGTAGAAGTTGGTGGATTTAGGTGTGGTGGTGGTAATGGGTTATCCAACCTTAACCTCCCTTTTTGCTCCACTTCTAACCTCTTTTTTGAGCTATACTTGGGATGAATAGTGTCGTGTCATAGCTTGTCCCCTTGTGGGCCATGGGCTTGGAGCTTTGGTAGAAGGTGTGGGAGTCATTGCGAGGTGTGGAGAATAATGACAGTGGCTTGTTTTAGATTGTCTCCCAACTCATCATGAACTAGTTTTTGGTCTATTTATATTTCAATATGAGTTCGAGAGGAGTTCTAAAGGAGTTTGGTAAAACTTTCCTCTTTGAGCTGACTTTTCGGTTAACTCTGATGTAGACATGAATTTTAACTTCACTTTTGATATGAAACTCATAGGAGGTGTAGAACCATTCCAAATAAAATGAAATACGGCCGTATAATACTAGCCGGAATGGCCAATCTGGACTTTTAAGGGTTAAGCTTATGCCCCCACTTCAGTTTGCCCCCACACGCACTCGCTCAAGTGTACACACTCCAGTACATAGAAGCCCATCCCAAAACTTAAGTGTATTTCCTCGGTCCTAACTCAAACATTGGAGCTTGTTATGACGACAAATTTTGTGCAATGGAGTATTGGAGTTTATTATGACTACAAATTTATTGGTGATGGAGTATTGGCACATTGCATCTTAACTCGAGGCTTTTGTTACGGTGATGAATATGGAGCTTATTTTTATTCAAACGAATGATTGAAATATATTTACGAAAGTTTGTTCTTGGAGGATTTATGATTGGTACGTATTCATCTAGACTTTTGGTGATATTTAGATGTAATACCGTTTAGTTTAGTATTGTTTTATGTATATTGAATGTAGTGTTTTTTTTTTTTTTTTTTCCTTTTATTTTAAGCATCAAAGGACCAAGGATCCATAGTTTTAAAATGAAAAATTCAATTGATTGTCTTGCAAAAAAAATAATCAAATAGGACCACATTTTATATCATTAGATTTATTGAAGAACATTGCATGTGTTGATGAAAAGAAAAATAAGTTTGAATAAAAGAAAGTCTACATGGGACCTATTCATGAATGTTGTAAATAACACAAGGCAGAATTTGGGCTTCTTAGTCCCTTAGGGGTTGGAGGTAACCTCTAAAGGACCGGGGGTGTTGAACTTAAATCATGTTTTTTTTGTTTTTTTGTTTTTGAAACAAATGGATACTTAATTTCCATTGCACAACAACAGATTACAAACATCACACTGTGAACGAAGAGAGCACGTTTCCAGCACTCCCCCACGGGTGATTTTTTTGGATTTTTCTTCCTACAATATCTGGACTAGACCCAATGCTCCTAATCATTTCCTACTAAGAGCGACGCCCCCGCCGAAACAAGAGGCCCGGGAGCCATCCCCGTCATGCTCGGGGTTTCTATCAAGCTTGGAAGTATTAGCCCTCACGATGTGCATCCGACCGGAATCGAACCGCCGCCCTCTTTGGTGCTAATAAGCACTCCTAAGGGGAGCCCACCTCCTAGCTGAAATCAAAAATGCTACAAATATTTTGAAATTTTTACTGTGAGTAAAAATCATCATTCTAAACATGTGCAAAAAATTTCAAGTAATTTGGAGTTGTGAGGAGGAAGATATAAAGGTCTGAAGTGACATCTAGATACCCTTCGTGCTACTCAAAAAAATCACCAAAAAAGTCATTAGGGGTTAAGTTATTAGGCATGTTGGGATCAAGGTAATATTATTTTGTTTTCTAGTCTCATGATTGTAAATAAAATTAATCACATAAAGAGTAAACGAATCATTGTTTAGTATTTACTTTATGTTGTATATATGTTTTTTTTATTGTTTTATTTCTTTTATGTTGTATATATGTTTTGATGATATATATACATATACATATACATATATATATATATATATATATATATATATATATTATAAGTAATTGATGATATATTCTAGTGATATAAATTTTGGTCTCATTAAAAATGTACTTTTCTCATTTGCCTATGTCATATAAAATAATGTACCCCGCTCTCTTCATTCAGTGTGATGTTTGTAATATGTTGTTGTGCAATGGAAATAAAACATCCATTTGTTTCCCAAAACAAAAAAAAAAAAACAAAAAAAACAAAAAAAACAAACAAAAAAAAAAACAATGTACCCGGCCATGTGTGGAGCTAGCATGGTATCCATGAGAGTGTGTTATTCATGAGCAGAGTGTTGTTCTGGACCAAGGGTGTATCCTGGAGTGTGAAGCTAGCTCCACCTTCTGTTCATTATCTTTGTTCAATGAGCAGCCCTACCTCGGGCAGCCCTGCCACCTTCAACCGCATGAGGTCACCAATTCGAGGTCAGGTCAGGATGTGTCAGAATGTGGGTCCGTCAACAATTTCGAGGCAGCCACTGAATTTGCTGCAGTCGCCCCTGTTGAATTTGGTCCGGCCCCACTCCTTGTATCCTCTGCCACGTGCCTCAATAACAAACGTTGGATCATGTGGCTAGATCGGAGGGCCAGCATTTACCCTGCCGGCGATCGACCTTCCTGTACTCACCGCGCCTGAGTGTCGCGGGGGTGCAAGTGAAGGTTGATCGAGTGGCTAATGCCTCCACTGAGAATCGAACTGTCGACCTCGCGGGTCCAACCATAAGCACCTACCACCTGCACCCGTCTTACGGGTAGTTTAGAGTCATTTCGGACTGGAAATTAAAGTTTGATATTTTAAAAAAACAAGGACAGTATAACCGCCATTAAAACATATTATCTTTGTGTTTGTTGTGAATTTCTAAACATTTTTAAAAATAAATAAATAAATAAATATTGAATCAAATGGTGTCCAGCTTCTATTGAATTTTTTTTTTTAAAAAAGCACACACCGAAACCCAATGTACAGGGAGATCCAACAGTTAGTGTAAAATCAGCCGAATGGAATTGCTAAATCACCGATTGAAATTCATAGTTTTAGACTAAAATTCAGATAAAATTTGTAATATTTAAGTGCTATCTAGGTGAAACTTGGGTAATAACTGGATGGATTCTTATCTAAAACCAGTTGGTTTTATAAAATATTAGACTTTAGCTGGTTTCCTTGGAAAACTCCCCGTTCGGTGCTAAAACCAAGCACGCCGAGTTTTTAATTAAATTTCTCATTGTTGGAGTAATATAAATTTGTAGATAATATATACTATCGTAGCCAACCGTCAAAGTTGGCTGGTCATGCCAAATAATTATTTTTTTTGCCCAAATACTATGAATATTCTCTAAGATTATGTGGATATTGTTTAAGATTGTCTTTTTCAATGTAGAAATAGAGTTCTTTTGAAAAAATGATTTCCTAAAGATTTGGGCTTCTCTTTTGATAATTACTTTTTGCCAACGGCTAGGTACAATATTAAGAGTATACAGTAATATATGTTTTATTAGGATAGTGCATTACTTGCAAAACTGAGTTTTTCTTAACTAACTTAGTTATTGTTGTGTGAAAAGGTATATTTCAAATTATTTTTAAGTAGACAGTGTGGAAAAGGTGTTCAATAGGAAGTGAACTCTCAAAGAGTGGAAATCTTTGAGTAGTCTCTCGGAAAAAATAAATTAAAAAGTGATTTAAGATGGAATGACCAACCACATTCTTTTTGTGTAGGGCCCCCATCAACCGCCATTGAAGGAATTTAAAACCAATCACCTATGATTAAATCATGAGTTTTTATGACTAGGTGGAATTGGAGCTTTTAACCCCTAATTGCCCAACCATGCATATTTTACATGATGTACAGATTTGAACTTTGTTTTCTCATCCATCATGCACTTTTTGCATTGTGGATATTTTACTGTGCCTCCTTTCATGCCCATTGTTCCACCAAAAAATTCAAAGATTTCAGTGTAAGAGTGCTCTTGAAAAAGTCAACTCATAAAATTAAGCAACCAAAAAATCTCCAAAGATCACTACAATTAGAGTATTACATTTCAACCCATCACAACAAATGTCATTCTTAGATTGTCAATATCTTATTCATAATCAAATTACAAAAGCGTTTTGAATTTTAAGTTTCAATTTTCAAATTTTATAGAAAAATATCGGTGATAGCAATAGTAGATCTAATTATATAGATAGAATCAAAAATATATGATGTACAAATTTTATTCATATATCAAGTTCAACATATCCCTCTTAATTGCATTTTATAATGCATCTTTGCAAAACTGCCAAATATGAAGAAGGTGAGGACATTTAAGGGTTACCTCTAATATCCATTAGGAGAGAATTTGGGCCTTCAGAAGGCCCCTTCTCTTTGTCAAACTGTTGATCAGCCTTAAACCAACAACAACTAATCCAAAAAATATATATATAATAAATTATAAACATAAAAAATTGCAGGCTGGTGTGGCAAACGGTTTGCCACGTCAAACTGCAATTTTTTTAACTTTTTTTAAAATTTTAAATTCCTTTGTTTTAAAAGAATATTATTATTTGAATCCCGGCCAACTGAATTCCGTTGATCCAAAGTGGGGGCCTTCTTGAGGCCCTATATCTCTCTTAATGCCATGAGACCACAATGTGGTTGTTGGTGTATTCGGGCAAGCCACCACATGTCTAATTTCAACATTTTTGAATATGTGAGTTTATATTTATATTTGGATAGTTCTTTGTATAATCTTTCCAATAGTGTAACTCATTCTTCCAAAATAATGATCATCTATGCACTAATTATAAAATTCACGAGGCAAGGCCTTTGTTTACGATTGTTTTTAGTGCACATGAAAACTTCTCAATCAATGATAAGGATGTTGTCGCGCTAGGGCATCAAATTTGTCAAAAAAAAAAGTAGTGTATAGTGTGTAAAACATTTGCCATTGCTAGGCCATTAACAGATAGATAGAAACTTTGGCCCTCTTCAGGCCGGCGTGAATAAAGTGTCCGTTCGTAATGTCAATAGCCCAATGCCCACCGAACACAGGGCCATTGGAACAAAACTACTCTTCCTTGCCGGGAATGGACACTTTAGTAACAATTAAACACAATAAAAGTAACCATGAGCTGATGATTGGGATTTTGTTTTGAGTATAAGGTATGTTTTTGTAATTAGTAAAATTGCCAAGTCATGAGTTCTTTGGTTGATTGGTGAAGGGCGATGTATCACATTTGAGTGGTCCAAGTTCGATTCACATTGGGCCTGTTTGAGCAATGGTGTGATATATACATGACTTGGTGCTGCTAGTAACTTATCATGGCAAGAAATTTGTACCAACTAACCGGCCCTATCTTAACCCCTAAATGACAGAGGGGGTAAGGGCCAAACCTAAATGTGCTATAAAATGTTGCTTCTACAACTTCGATGAAGTTTGGTTCAAAAGAGAAAATGAGAAGCACGATGTTTAGTAATTATCCATACGGTCAAACTTTCAAAAAATGTTTTCGATACTCATTAAACAAATTTAGAAGCATTTATCGTTGAATATTCACCAAAATTACAAATTTTATTTTTAGAATCTGAAATTTGGTATGATTGGTTGAAACTAGACATTCTATTCTAAAGTTCAAAAAAGCAAAAAATTTCAAAGAGGGAACATCATTACTTTCCCGAAATAGTAAGTTTTGTAACACTAGGACAATGTTGAGGTGTTTGTCTTTGAAAATTTCTCCTTGATGGAGTTTAACTCGGATTGACATAATTCAAATTGGGTTGTAAAGTAGACTTGATTTCCTATTTGAAAATATTTTTTATTTTTCAAAAAAGTTTTTTTTTCATCTCGGGCAGCCCGTAAAAAAAGGGCAGCGACCATAAAATGGTCGTTTGGTCACTTAGGGGTTAATGGCCATTAACACTATATAATAATTATAGAAAATGTTTAAATATATTAAAATATAATATTTTCATAAATCTTTGGAATTTTTGCATCATATTGTATATTATTTTTGAATCTTTTGTAATATTCATATAATCTTTTTGAAATTTTCCCCGTCATGTTCATTGTGATATGTTACAAACATCCAGTGCTCCTATTTATTTATTTATTTTAATTTTTTTGTGTACAAATAAACCAAATCGAATATCCTAGTGTATTTGTCATTTTTTCACACCACAATCTAATACAAGGGCCAACTCATAAATCAAATTATTTTCAAAATTCATGTTACTACGAAGAGTAAAATAGCTAATAACATTTCAAACTATGTTTTCAAAAAGGTAAATAACTTCTTTGAGAAAAATAAAAGATATTAATTAGCATTCAAGTATAAGTTTCAATCACGGGTGAGAGAAATAAAATAGGGAAAAATAAATAAAAAATTATAATCTTGCAATTTATTCCTAAGATGATTTTTAGAAAAATTTAATAGACCTATGTCATAATGATCCTCTTTAAGATCCATCAATTGATCCATCAAAATAAATCTTCAAAAAATTTCATTTCTCCTATTTTTTTAAGTTTCTCATTCTAGGTGGTTCTAAGTGCTTAGTGACACCAAGGTGCTTTAGGGGTTAAGATGCAACTCATAACAATTTTGTATTAAAAAAAAGTACATTACAAGTAGGATATGATTATCTTTTCACTTTCTAAATTCATATAATTTCATTTTATTTTGAATATATATATAGTCTTTATTTATGAATCCTATCTGTCTATTAGTCAAAAATAGACCCCAATCCAAAAAAAATCAAACACAATAGTTAAAATGGGTGGTTCAAGAGCATTCTACTTCTAATGTAGAGCAAACTACTTCAAAACTTCATACTAATTTACATTTGAATTCCAAGACGCCATATTATTGATCTTGAATCATAATTGACCTTGAATCACGATTCTACTTCATGGCTTGATTCATTGTAAAGTAGAATGCTCTTATCATGCCCCCTTTTAAGTTGTTGTGATTGGAAAAAATTTAAAATCAAACTGGGGCTATTTCAGTTGGTTGATAGCTAAAGCATTGGACTTAAGGTAGAAGCACCCAATTCCGACAGTGTACCCAATGCCAATAATTTCTTGTCATGATAGTCATCCTAGAACGTAAATCTAGGTAGACCATAGATAGCTTATCATTTTGGTCAACAAACAATAAGGGCTCTATGACGTGCTTAGATTTGCGTTCTAAAATGACTACCTTGTGTAGAAATTATCGGTATTGGGTACACTGTCGGAATTGGGTGCTCCAACCTTACATACAACACAACTCAATTGGATTTAGATTATAATTGAGTTTTATTTTGAACTCAATCATCAATGCAAGCCTAGATTAGGAAAGCCAAGCCAAAAGATGGGTCCATTTTTCAAAGCAACTTCTTTGTGTGAGGCAAAAGGTTATATACAATGTCTAGCAAAACTGAGTCAAGTTCTGGTAATTCGAAATTCAATTACCAATGTAGGAAAACTGGCAATAGATTTGCACAAATCATAGATTGTACAAGATAGCAATTTCAGTGGGCTACAATTTGATGCAAAAGAAAGTTCTTCTTACATTCATATGTACAAGAAAATTACATTCAAAGGAAACTGTGTCTCTTGACTCAGTTTTGCATCATCAACCAAAAAACAACTTAATATTTTGTCCACTTGCCTTTGGCAGCTAAAACAACTTGGATTCGTCGTGGCATGCTTTCGTACAACCTCCTACACTCCTATGGTTTTATAGAAACCCAACACTCCTCAATACGTTCCGACAACTCTAAAATTCCTTTTGGAGCACTTTCATACTGGTTAAGACGACGTTTCAGCCTTGCCCAAAGATGCTCAATTGGATTTAAGTCAGGAGATTGTGCAGGCCACTTAAGAACATTAAAGTTTTGTGATTTTAGCCATTGGCGAACACTATTTGCTGTATGTTTGGGATCATTGTCATACTGAAATATCAAATTCGAAGGATCAAGATCATATGCCATCACCGTGTACATTAAATCTCTTTGCAAAATTTCTTTGTACTGATGTTGATCCATTCTTCCTTCAATTCTACAGAACATGCCTGGGCCTTGAAATGTCATACAACCCCACAACATGACAGAACCACCACCAAACTTTACAGTTTGTTTCACTTCTTTTAAATCACAAGACCGTTCATTGCGAATCCAACACCAACTGCGACCATCGGAGCAAAATCGATTTACCTTTGTCTCATCAGAGAAGATGACGTGCTCCCAATCATGAATGGTCCAATGTTCATGGCGCCTAGCAAATTCAAGTCGATCCTTGATGTGTCTCTGGTTCAATTTCGGTTTCTTCTGCTTCACTTTTGATCTCAGCCCTCCTGCACGTAATACCCTTCTCACCGTATCAACACTTATAGTAACTTGGCATTCCTCACGTACATGCTGGGTAGCATATGTCGCAGCTTCAAATCCTCCTGATGTGACAGCTCTAATGCATGCTCTCTTTTGTGCATCTGTTAATACTTGTGGTCTACCACCACTACTAGTAAGAATATCAGACAATCTCTTCCTTCTAAGTATTGCAACATGACTTTGAGACACCTGCAACTCACTTGCTACATCCCTTGTGGATCTACCAGCTTGCAACTTCACCAAAATAGAGTTATCAAGGTCTGTACGAGCACTTGCAGAAAGCTCCTTCAAGTACACCATGTTGAGTAATAAAAGTCTACTAACAATGTGCATGGAGTATTGCAACATTGTAGTTTAACATGCCCAAGCCAATTTGAGTTCATACATCCTCAATGCATTTTTGGCATGCAAAACACATGTCTTGGTTCATGAGTCCTCAATGGCATGCGAAACTGAGTCAAGACATATGTTTGTACTTGAATTTTTTTTTCTAACTATAGTCTGTGTGTGTGTCAACATGCATTCTATGACAGCTCATAAACTCCATGTTGTATCTCCTCTATCTTGAAAACCGCAATTTTATTCAATGAGTTGTCAGGAATGGTCAACTAAAGATATGTTTTCCTTAACTTGACTCAGTTTTGCAAGACACTGTATATCCTTCTTGAGCTGATTTTGGAATTATCTCAAAAAGAAGCACCTGAAACAGACACTTGTTTGTTTATTGAAGATGATTTGGGAAAAAAGGTTCATATGAAGGTGTTAGCAAATGGAAGCAGATGTGAACACAATTCATCGGAGTAAAATTTCAATTGTTGTAAAAATAAACTACAAATTTTTAACCCCTAATGGAGCAACCTGGATTCATTGTTTTAAAATGACAATTTCAACTGATTATATTGCGAAAATTATAATTCAAATGAGACCAAATTTCATATCATCGGAACTAGTGAAGAACATTGCATGCATTGATTACAAAGTGAACAAAAGGAACTTCACTTAGAATTTACTCAAAAATGCTAAAAACGATATGAGGCCCAATTCTGGCTTTTAGTCCTTTAGGGATTAAAGTTGAAGTCACAAAAAAAATCTACTATTAAGCCTAAACTACCTTTAGATAATTAGACGTCCTTGAAATAAAAAATGCTCGTTGATTACCTTCACATAATCGTGATGCATCCCCATAACGGACACTCGGGGGGGTCAGTGTGTTACAAAAGTTAAGGATATAGGTGCGAACAACCACTAATTTATAGGGGGGTATTACTTTTTTTTCTTTTTTTTTTCACATGCTATCATTATGTAATTTTCTACTTTGGATTAATAGAAAAGGGGCTTGCATTACTTATAATTCCAAATTACCTATTATTCCATACCCTATAGTACTTTAAAGATGTCCAGTGCCATTTTTGATACCCTATATTACTCTAAGTCCATTTATAATTTTTTGTCCCCATGTTTTTAAAATACCCTATCATTTTTTCGCACGTATATTGCTACTCTAACATATCACTACCCCCCCCCCCCCCCCAAGAATGGATAATTGATAGACATGGGTTGGATAAGCAGCTCTAGGTTATTTCTCATAATTTGAGACCGTTTTGAGGTTATCATTACCCTCCAGGTAGCAAAATATCTTTTTACCAACAGGTACTTGTTACCTTAAGACACTACTTTGAAACTGTTATGTGTACATTCAATAGTAAACGTAGGGATTGCCATCTCTCCAATGAAATGATGGGAAATATTCCTCATCATCTCGTCAACTCCATCATTAGCTAAGGGAACACGTAGCAAAGGCATGCATAACTCCAAAGATGAAGTTGGGTGAAACTCCAAAGCAACTCTCTAAGAGTGAGAAACCTGACACGAAGTACTTAACCCTTTAGTATCCAAGTCAATTTTTTCATAAAACCCATTTTTCAAGAGGTGTCTTTCCGTGGGTGGCATTTTTGCACAAACGAATTGCTTAAAAAGGAATTCAACTATACTAAATTGAGGAATTTCATGCATTCTATTAAAAGCTCGTGTAGATCTGGCCATTCATTTGCAAGATTATGTCTCGTATTTGTAGCCATATTTGCACTGCCATTAAGTGAGTACATAGACCTATCTCTGTTGAACTTCATTACGAGAGTTTAATTATTTCATTTTATTTTATTTATAAAACTTGGATGTGACTCGCAATTTCAATACCTTTTTGGAACAGTTTTCTATACGACCTTCCAATGATTACTCATTTTTTCAAAAATACAAAACGAGTTGGTACATTGATCAAGATTGGAATACATACACTAATGGAACATGAACAAGAGAACACAATTCCCAAAAAAACAACAAGAAAGCAAACTTCCAAACACAATAAATACCGCATAGTACATGTGTTGTATTTGTAAGTATTCCTCGTATTTTGGTATTTTGTACATAGGTATTTTGTTAGCTTCACAACTCCAAATCAAGTAACTCTATTCTTAAGATGCACATGGCACACCCCCTCTTCCGTTCTTCAGATAACCCAATCCCATTCACTACAAATGTAGAACAATATCAAGAAAACACCAAGCCGTGACCAAATATTGGTCTCTTGGGTACTAAAGGGTTAGTGAGAATTCGGCATAATTCAAAAGCTATATCATAAAAACATCAAGCAATGACCAAATAAGTAGTGGCCTCTGGGGCACAAGGGTTAATGTAAGAGGTTAAGCATCGAACCGAGGGCTTCTCTTTGTATTAGGGCACTAGTCCAAGGTCTAGTACCCTAATACAAAGGGAAGCCCAAGGTTTCGACGCTTAATCCCTTAGTGCCTAAGGTACTGTAGTTTCGTGCACTGGATTTCAGTAGTTTTTTCTACTATTTTTGATACTAACAATAGATTAAATGAGAAAGTAACCATACAATTGTATTCTCAAGTGGAGTGGAGACAATTTACCAAAATTAGAGAATCATCCAATGGTGGAATTGCAAAATTATAGTATGCCTTTGAACCGTATAATGCACACTCAAAAATGAGATTTTGGAGCGTGTGTGACTTCAAAGTTAAATAGAATTTGGGTTAAATTTTCTAAAATGAAAGTGACGCGGTTTAGCAATGCCCTATATCAACACCTCTGTATAGCAATCTTTCATATCAAGAACAGATTCACACATAATTGTTGTGAATTTTATAAGTGAGAGTAACTTATCCGTATACGGTTTAGGATGAAAATTTATACGTTAAAAATTGAAGAAGTTGGTACATTGATTAACCCCTAAGTGACCAAACAACCATTTTATGGTCTCTACCCTTTTTTAAGGGCTGCCTGGGATGAAAAACATATTTTTATTTTAAAAAATTAAAAAATTTCAAATAGGAAATCAAGTCTACTTCCCAACCCAATTTGAATAATGTCAATCCGAGTTAAACTCCACCGAGAAGAACTTTTTAGAGACAAACACCTCAACATTGTCTTAGTATTATCAAACTTACTATTTCGGGTAGTAATGATGTTCTCTCTTTTGAATCTTTTCCTTTTTAAAAATTTAGAATAAAATGTCTAGTTTTAACCAATCACACCAAATTTCAAATTCTAAAAATAAAATTTGTAATTTTAGTGAATATTCAACGATAAATGCTTCTAATTTCATTAGATGAGTATTTAAAACATTTTTTGAAAGTTTGACAATACGGATAAATACTAAACAACATGCTTATCATTTTCTCTTTTGGAACAAACTTCATCAAAGTTGCGGAAGTAACATTATATAACAGATCTAAATTTTGCCTTTACCCCCTCAAGCATTTAGGGTTAAGATTGGAATACATACACTAGTGGAACATGAACAAGAGAACACAACCCAAAAAAAAAATGAGATAACAAACTTCCAAACACTAGAAATACTACATAGTACATGCATTGTATTTGTAAGTATTTGTTGTATTTTGAAGAGTTTGTAGTATTTTGGTGTTTTGAACATAGGTATTTTGATAGTTGCACAACTCCAAATTGATTTTTTTTTCTTAGAAGATATGTATTATAAATCTCCAAATCTGAACTTTACAATTCAAAATCCAATTCTTCATGGATTTATTGCACTAAATGGTTAACCCAACATTAAACACTACTAACCTTGATTGTGCAATTGAAAGTACAGTTAACCCCTAAACGTCCAAACGTCCAGAAAGTGAACGATGTACAGAATCATACACAATTTTCTCATCTGTCTTTGACTTTTTGCAATGTAGATTTTTTACTATATATTTATAGAAAGTTAGCTTCATGCAGATCACTTTTACACTGAAATCATCAATATTTTGGGTGAATCACTACAACATCAAAATGAGGCATAAAAATTTCACAAATCATCCCCTTTCTAACATAACATTCAGTAGCCTCTGTGACTACTGCCTCCCTCCAACAGAATGATGTGGAATATCCCACATCATTTCATCCCCCCAATGAAATGATGTGGGATATTCCACATCACATCAATAGCTATGGGGGCACGTGGCATTAAGCAAGAGCAATCAACCATAGTGTACAGTAATCGAAAGCACTCATTCAATCACAATTCAACAGTGTTTTTTAATTGTTTATTTGATTCAATCACAATTCAACAGTGTTTTGTGATTGTTTATTTGATTCATTCACAATTCAACAATGTTTTGTAATTGTTTATTTGATTCATTCACAATTCAACAGTGTTTTGTGATTGTTTATTCGATTCAATAGTTCATTCAATTAGAAATCACTGGTCACTCCATATATAAAGGTGGATGGAACTAAAAGGCAGTCTCTTCGAAGGCTACTGAATGTTATGAATCAGTTGACACATGCGTGAAGCTAACTTCCCATAAAACATATAGTAAAAAACCCACACTGCAGAAAGTCAATGACAGATGAGAAACCTATGTTTGATTCTATACGTCGTCCACTTTCTAGACAGTTGGACATTTAGCAGTGCTTAACGTTTATGAATGCAACTCCGCAAGAGCTACGCAAGAACTCGTCAACTCTCAATGATCACTTTTGTTGAATTTCGGAACCTGCCTTGGTCATTTGACCTAAAGAGTAACTGATTAGCTTCTACTTGATCATTTGTAAACGCTCCAAGTTAGGTCTGCACGTTTTGCAAATTCGTGTCGGGTTTAGTTATACCATTTTGTCACAGTGAGAGCACATATAATTGCGATGATTGTAATTCCACCAGATTACTGTAATTAGTAAGTAGCAGTGTTTAATTTCTTACATGGAGGATGAGTGATTCGGGGTGCTCTGTTTTGACAGAACGGAGTCATCAGCAGTTTTGCCTCCGTGAGATGTGTTTTTCTTTAATTTCTGCAATCGGAAATCTATCTCTTACGTTTGCTAAAAAGCTAAAACGAAAAATTTCTTGCTCTGCTGATGAACTTTCTGTTGCTGTGCGGATCTGTGACAGAGGCGGCTGCATAATTCTATTTGTATGATGGATGCACGTGAGCTCCTGGGCCTCTCTGTTCTCGTCTTGCACCTCTTCGTCGCCAACGCCCAAACCAATTTTTATTATCAACGTGATGGTACGTTTCAGTGACTTGCATTACATGAATTTATGTTTCTTCGAAACATAGTTTCGTGTAAATTGGAAATGCTGTAGTAATGTCTTTGATGAAATGGGATGAGGGGTATAAATAGGTTGGTTAATTCCTAGCCCTACAACTCTTGTATTGGTGACTATAGATTCTACTTGTGAATTCTCAACGCTTATAGAGTATGTAAGTGAGCTGTCATTTAGTTGACAGTTTTAGGGTAGGGTTTTCTATGATGTAACCTTGTTATGATGTAACCTAGCTTTTCACATCCTTGGATGGTCTTCGCCATGACTGTTCCATTGTTCCATTATGTCCTCGAAGACCATTATGTGAAGTAACTTAGCCTTTCATGTCTTTTCAATTTCATGGCATTTCACTTTGTCATTGGTGGTGTGGAGAGAGGCCAAGCGCTAGTTAATTATGTCTACAATTTGAATAAATCCTAAACATGATGCACATACTGTTGTTAGTATTGGAGAATTGATTTATTTGTGTGGTTGTAGTGGATGCACTACAAATTATATGGGGAAATTGGAATAAGAGTACCCCTTACCTCAGTGACAACCTGCCGGGCTGGACCTCACAGGATTCAACCAACATCTCAGGCAGCTCCATATACCCTTGCCAAAGTCTCAGCAATGATGTCAGCGCTACGCAAACATGCTCATTGTGGGCTGGCCATGTCTCCACAAAATACCCGTGCCAGAATTTGAGTAATCCAGCTGCTGCTACCATTCCCAATTGGCGAGGCGTTTTTTGCTTCAAAACAAATGATATTTTAATTAACAGCTCCGCTATTTTAGTTAATGGCGTGTAAGACTCCTCCACCTTTTCTCTCCCCATAGCTTGGGTTGCAAATTAAATCAATATATTCACATGAAACAAATGATAACTTGACATTTTGTTTAATCTTTGATTTGAGTAGGTACATTGCACTCACGGTAAACCATCCTATTTGTGCCATGTCATTATGTACCAGTGTCTTATTTTGATATGTACACTACTAACGAAACCAATTATTGCCATTACTCTAAGTCACAGTAATTTAGTATTCTCACAGTAATTGTGGTATTAGAACAAAGTGTGACTCACAGTAATTGAGAATTCTCACAGTGAGTAGTGAAGATTGTGTGTAAAGTCTCACACTAATTGAGGATTGGTAGGAAATCTCTGTGACTCACAGTAATGGCAATAATCGGTGTAGTGCATAGAGACACAAACAGGCTGACTTTCGAATCATGGCACAACTAGGGTGGTTTACCTCTGCAATGAATTCTTTTGCATACATGTAGTATTACCTTTGCAGAATTGAACAACATTATTCTTTGTCGTGATTACTCACAAACTAACAGGGATATATTTGACATGGGATTTTACAATGGACAGATCTATATCCAACGCATCGATTGTAGGCACTTTGCCACCAGAAATTGGAAACCTTTTAACATTGACTACCTTGTACGTTCCTTGATCCTGTCACTTTTAATTATCCGGGCAAACATCATGTGCACATCAATCTTATCACTTGGTTACCCTTAACATGAAAACATCTCGATGTCACCTGAAATGCGTTATGTAAAACATGGGTTTCTTATGGTGACATGCACTTACAGTGTCAACTCATGAGTGCAGAGAATTGACAGGAAATCCTGGCCTCACTGGTCCACTCCCAGATGCACTAGGGGGTATGTATCTAAATATTTTGTAAGTTTGCGAAATGCCCCTAAGGCCAGTCTAAACGAATCAAACTATCATCAATGCTGATAAGGGCTTAGGGTTTGTTTTAGGGTTTAGGGTTTAAGTTGCATCTTATTCTCTCATGCCACTTTCAGGTTTAGATGTGACTTTCATGTTCAGTTCACTTAGAAATCTATCTTTTCGAAACTTATGAAGCTCCTTTTTTTTTTTTTCCTCTCTCTGTGGATGTATGTATATATGCAGGGATGTTCATGACAATAATTTCACCGGAAATATTCCAGAATCCTTTATATTATCCTCGTATCTACAACAGTTGTGAGTTTTTCCTACCCAAGTTTGAAGGAAATCCTGGAATTCGTTTTTTAAATTAAGGGAGCCATGATGGAAAGGATGGATATTAAGTGACCCGAATGCAAGTGCAATGAATATGTGCAAAAATATGTTTGATTTCTACTTTTGAGCGTCTATCATGCCGTGTCAGTACTATTAACACCCATATTTTATGCACGTTCGTGAACAGCGATTTGAGTGGCAATCAGTTTGAAGGAGGGTATCCGTTCAACCAAACCAGCACCATGGCTTATCTCCAAGTACTCAGCATTGGTGGTAATCGTCTCACAGGAAATCTCCGGCCCGATGCTTTTGTGAACAAGACAGAACTCGAAAAACTGTAAGCCGTTGCAGACAATGTATCTTATGCTGAATCGTAATTATTTATATCATCATTTGACATGCTTGGGTTTAAGGGTTAGAGTGTATAAACTCTAAACCCTAAACCCTAAACAAGACTGTATAAAGACCAACAGTAGAAATGTTGCTTCAGTCAAACCTGCAAACAGGCGCAATAACGGAATAATGCCGGTGTAACTTCCAAACGATGGCCAGTATGTGCACATAGTATACTTTCCCGGCCTTTGTAAAAGAGCCCTTTAATTCGGCAATTTTGGCCCTTGAAACAGCTCGCTACTCTTGATGACTAGCATTGATTGCAACCAACATATGTAATTTGTAATCTCGTTCAGATTACTTTTCCATTACCTTTCCATTTCAAGTAAGAAAAAATTCAAAAATCTAAGAGTAAAGTAAGCTCTAATGACTTCAAATTCCCTTTTCTCGTTCTAATAGACTACCTGATTTGTGATGGGGTGTGCAGGGACATATCTAACAATGGCTTCACTGGGGCGTTGCCAGACCTAAACCCCCTGAAGACAAAACTGAAATACTTGTAAACTCTATCTGTCTAGCTCTGCTTCTCTTCATTTTACAATATTAATGCAATTAAATTATATCAGAACATCTGACTTAACCTACTTTGTGGCCTTGATACTCTCTAATTATCTCGTTTTGGGGAATGAAAATGCAGGGACGTCTCTGGGAATCAGTTTGAAGGACAGTTACCAAATCTTACGCAATTTTCCCAATTAAATACTGCGTAAGTGTAGAAAGTGAATCATTTGACTTCTTTTCGTTCGTACAATATCTGTTAGTAACAGCTTAGAGTTTCATTCATTCATTTATTTTCTTCACAAATTATGAAAGTGAATTTAACTGCACTAGTAGAAACATTGCTCGCATAGATTAGAGAAACATGTCCAAAAAGACCCACAAACTACTCTAGTTCGTCATGTGGGGTTTCTCGTGGATCTTTTTGCTAGTCTACGGAGGCGGTGTTTCTACTAGTATAGATCACAAATTGCATGTACTAAGCATAATTATATAAAACTAGAAGAAAGGTGTCAAGCTACAATGCCTGAGAGTGGTTCCAAAGTCTCATTTGGACATTAGCTCATTTAGATTGATTGCAGGCATGATCTGAATGAATGTGTACATGTGGTATGTACAGAAATTTTGGCGGCAACGCATTTTTCCTTGCGGGAAATGATGCACCCTTATTAGATGTCCTGTGGAACGCGGTTGCACAAAATAGTGCACTGACTACGCTAAACCTGTCCTACAATCAACTAACAGGACCCCTTTCATCCTGGAATTTCTCACCAAGCCTTGGCTCTGTTCAGAGTCTACTGTAAGTCACAACTTGCATCCCTATGTTGAATGTCTAAACCTAACATAACATTATTATAATTTACCTACAAGCATGCTCACCCTATCATTGAATTCTCGAGATTCTTTGAAAAGTGAATGAAATTCAACATGCATATTCAACGAGGGTGAGAGAGCCATTGAATATGAGCACGATATAGAGACACCTCAACACGTCCCTCTATAACTAGGTTTAGGAAGGGCTCCGTATTTTAAATTGATGAACAATAATGATTACCCATGTATAATGATTGTGATTGGTTCACCAACTATATAGAAGGACACATAGCGGTTCAAGGGTGTGGAGACAATAGCTTGTGACACCAAATTTGGAGGTGATGATAGTCAAGGGGTGAAGGGTGCGGATGCTCTAAGAGCATCCAAACCATGCCTCTAGTTGGCTCCGACACACTAACAGCCAAAATGGATGAAAAGTGTTGTGAGCCTTTTCAAATAGCTCCCAAGGGTACAAATTTTTTTGTTTGAAGCAAGCAAGAGGTCTAATCAACCTAAGTTTTATCGGCTTTTTTCTACATTCAACTTGTGATTGGTCAATTAACTATTTCTAAGACACATTTGGTGTGTCACGAGGGCTAGAATTTTTCTTGTGCCACAGTGGGATATTATTCCAATTTTTAAATATATTTTTAATAAGAAATTGTTAATTTGGGATTTTAAAGTGAATTTAAAGGAAGACCTTGCAAAATTAATTAAAAACTATTATTAAACAATATGATAAATCCAACCATATAGATGTAATCTACACATAGAGATTTACAATTTTTTTTTTTTTTTTTTTCATATATCAAATCCATTTTTCTAATTCATCAGATGCTCTGATTAGGGATCGTTGTGCGTTCACGGCAGGTACTTGGACAACAACAAACTTTCGGGAACTCTGGACATTTCCAACATGTTGGGATGGGGTTTACTGGAAGAAAGGCTGAGCTTCGGGTCAACCCAGAATGTAACAGGCCGGAGACTGAATACGATGAGTTTGCGAAACAATAACATCTCACATGTAGTTTCGGACCCATATGCCATTGCCAACACAACGACTCTATTCATGTGAGTAATCCATGGTCATGCATTTGAATCCAATTAGTAAGCAGCTACTCCCTCTGTCCGGAAATAATTGTCCTAGTTTTTGGCAATTTTTTTTCCGACATAATTGTCTTATGTTTTATATTTCAAACGTGAACCCTATCCACTTCAAATGGGACAGACAATGAGAGCGACACAAAAACTACATACTAAGGTAGAAGCACCAGAAATTGTTAGGTACCAATTGTGGTCACCTATAAAAGCATCTGTTTCAACTTCAAGATTTCTCAATCTAGTTATCACAAGCATTAATTATGAATACCAAGTTAACAATCTGATTCAATTAGAAATGAAAGACAGTCATTGGTACACCTACTAACATCAATAGTGGTCTATGCATATTACGTTTGAAAATTTATAACAAAATCATACATTGTGAAAAAATTAATTAAAAATTGAGCTTGGTTATTAAACCCAAATTTTTATGTGCTGCAATTTTTTATCATTGAAAATCAGCGCTCCATGTAGGTCGAAATGCTTAAACTGACGGCAACTGTACCCCTTACCTTACTGTTAAAGATAGACCATTTTTTGAGTTTTTTTGGCGGAGTATAAGATGGCACCAAGATATTGTAGTTGTGCATGATGGATGTTGTCTGTCGTGAGCAAGGCTTTTTTTTATAAATTGTGCCATATGTGGTGTGGATTAACAATTGCAGACTACAAGGGAATCCATATTGTGATAACTACAACTCCAAAGATGATGCCCAGAGATGCTATTGTACTCAGTACTGCTATGCAACACCAGGTAAGTGCCTTTACTGAAGTCACTAGTAGGAATGTTGTCTTTTGTAACCTGTGAGGTTGTGACTTACTGTCGTGTGTGACTCATATTTCTATAGCAGTGAGGTTAGTGGGCCATATATGCCACATGTTGCGTTCACATTATTTTTTCGGTGACTACAGTGTCCGTTTAAACTGGTCATTAGTAATTGACCAGATTAAGTTACAAACCTTCAAAATTGTCTCTTACAACTAACTACTAGTCACAAATAAAGAAAATAATGATGACATTGCTACTAGTGAGTTGATACATTTATAATTGCACCTGTTCATGGTCTATAATTACTGGAAGGATTTCTACACAATCTCAATCCTCTTGTAGAGGTGAAACCTCAGCTTCAGCATATACATACACATACAGAATTGTCAAACATAAATGTGCATAGCTTAAAAGCATTAGGACCCTTATTCTTACATTACTAGAAATGTAATTTAACCCTAAAGGTCCCTTGAGCTCCATATGTATGACCACTGTTAGTATATTTGCTCATATAATCCATCTTGTGTATTGAAATAAATACTCAAATAATCTATATACTCAACATTAGTAGAAAAAGTGGCGTTCCCCAAGGAGATGCCTAGGAAAAATCACTGTGCATGCGTGGAATTGGGCACTCCTTGCCTGGGCATCTCCCTCGACAGTGCCACCTTTTCTACTAGTGCAAGTACAAGAGCAGCCTCAAATATGTTGATGTAGTGAAATACGACAGCAACCACATGCTTGTACTCAAAAATATATGCTTGTTACTCTAACTTCAAGTCGTTTATGGGTTACATCTTCTTGTGCAGCCTCATTGCAAGAAGACCGCCGCAAAATTACCATCATTGCAGCCGTTAGTAGTGTGTTGGCGGTGGTATTCATATTGTTGCTTGTGGTGGGGGCTATACTTTACAAAAACAGAAGATACAAGCTTTATTTGCAACTCGAAGTCCAAAAGAGTAAGTACCTATGTATATTTTCATTTATTTTTTTGAAATTTCTCAAAAATTTCGACATTTATTCTTATAAGTATTTTGTGCCAACCCTGCCTTCCACCTATGATAGTTAAAATTGCACAAGTGGTAAAATCTTATTTTACATTCTACTTGTGATTGGTTCATTAATTGATTGACAGACACGTTTGATGTGTGAGGATGGGGAAAATTGAAGCGCTCTTTAAATATGCATTAAAATTTCAGCTTGTGTAGATTCGGGTGACGGTGCCCTACGAGTTGCTTCAACTTCTTTCATTTAATTATTTAAATTCCTCTTTGTTTTTAATGTTATACAGAATTTGAGGAGTTTGATGTAAAGCCCACTATCTTCTCCTACAATGAGCTCAGAACTGCCACTCAAGACTTTCACGAAGACATGAAGTTGGGGCAGGGCAGCTATGGAGCAGTCTACAAGGTGAGGAATTCACATGTTTATCACAATTTCACAGTTTTGATATCAGTTTGAACACGGTGACGATGATTATGGTCTTTGGGCACCACACTCTGGCACTATTCCTTGGTGCTCAAAGACTAGTATACCACCTTTCCACTACACTAAAATTGTGATTTAGTGTCCGGAACACTATTTCTCAACACAGACACTATTTGACTTTTTGGAGATCAGTAGTGTCCTTTTACTGTAAAATTTAAAATGATAAATAATTCAAGTAAACCTTCTGAATGTAGTGTTCCAATGACGAATGGCAACCTTTATAATAAACATGGCATGCTAGCTCATGTCACTATCATCACCTGGAAGGAATATAGCACTCTCAGTGGAAGTGACAAACTCGTATGTACACTTTTTCTTCTCACCTTTGAATGAACTATGGTAAAAAGACATCAATTCTCGTTGGACACTAAATCACAATTTTAGTGGAGTGTTACTTACTGAGTCAAGCGTTTGCAAGTATTAATATTTAAAAAAGACAGTGCACATTGAAATGCAGGGTGTGCTGCCAAATGGAAACGCGGTGGCTGTGAAGCAGTTGTACGCCAGAGCAACACAAGGCATGGATGAGTTTTTGAATGAAGTTGTCCTAATCACAGGAATGAAGCACAGAAATTTGGTGAATCTGAAAGGATGTTGCGTTCGTGAAAATCAAAGGTTGTTGGTTTATGAGTACGTTGATAACTTTGATGTCAACCAAATCTTACTTGGTAATTATTCCAACTCAAGTCACACACCGTCTACATTCTGAATTAGCAACAAGCGTGTTATGATATGTCTTGATTGAGTAGGAAAGTCCTTAGTTCCAGGAAAGATATGAGAGAAAAAGACCGCTTGAGAAGGATCTTTTTGCAACCTAGAGTGGTATATATTAGTTTGATTTTGGGTGTCTTATGTTTGTCTTTGCTCCTCGCTTTGTTCCCATTTGTTAAGACTTGTGGTCCTCAAGTTGGTTTTGTTCCAATGTGCCCTAGTGGGCATTGAGTCATTGACATTACGAACGGACACTTATTCACGTCGACCTGAAGAGGCTGGAGTTTTTATCTATCTAGTCTTCAAGTTGAGTTGTATCAATTCTTGTTAAGCAATGAGCTTGCTCCTCTTGTTTAAGAAATAAAAAACAATAAAAATAGCAGCAAGCATGCCATAACCATCATCTATTAAGGTAACTATATCTTAAAGCGAGCATTTACTTAAAAGTGTCCGTATCTACTACAATGTGACATTTTAGCCTTAAGAAATGTCACACTGCAGTAGATGCGGATGCTTTAAGGTATAGTTACCTTAGGTTGTTCTCATTAGATAGTGCCAATATTGAAGGTAATGCTTCCTTGTTTTTAACAGTCCAGACTAATATATTTCTGATAGTAATTTGTTTGTCAACCAGAAAGAGGATCAAGAAGGAAGGTGGTGAGCTGGCCTACGCGATTGAAGATATGCCTAGGCATTGCTCAAGGCTTGCATTACTTGCACGCATTGGCACATCCAAGAGTCATCCATCGAGATATCAAGGCAAGCAACGTCTTGCTGGATAAAAATCTGGAACCCAAGATTGCGGATTTTGGCTTAGTTCTTTTGTTTCCAGATGAAGAGACCCATATCATGACTGTACATGTTGCGGGAACCAAGTAAAGACCACTCTCATCTCTGACTTCTAAGATTTCATTCAATAGATTTGTTAGTTCAATAGAGATCGAGTATATTTTAATAGATAGGTGATTGATATATTATACCCACATAGCAATTTCAACACATGCCCATTGAATAATTTTTTATTTTTTTTGAAAGATTCTATTTTTACATATATCATATTCTATGAATAATTTATTTATTTTTAAAACCTCACCATATAAAAAACCTTTTTTTTGAAAAATTAAAATTCCAATGATTTAATTTTTGATTTAAGAATTAACATTGCAAATGACAATGAGTTCAGGGGATATTTGGCACCGGAGTATGCCTCGTACGGACAATTGAGCGATAAAGTGGATGTCTTCAGTTTCGGAGTGTTATGTTTGGAGATCATCAGTGGTCGACGAAACATTGATGAGACTAAGCCTCAAGACCAAGTGTACCTCGCCCAATGGGTATGTTGTATCTTTTACTACCAATATCATCACTTATTCAACATGATTCAATTAACAATTGATACATCAACCTAAATTGGTGACACTCCAAAATTTTGCACAATGAGTACATATTGATTTTGAAAATGTACACCAATACAACTTTGAACCCTTACAACTTTTGCATAATTATGATATCCAAGTAATGTGTTGAATTTTTTTTTAATTTTCTAACAAATAATATTTTAAAAATTTGAACATCTAATTTGATAATAGCAACTATTTTTAGTGCTTAACCCTTAAAGCACATGGTTTTCTTGATTCACACACCCAAAATCTCTTTTAAACTCTATTTTAAGCATGATTCTCTTTATAATTTACTTTGGTTAAATTCTGAAGAAGTATAGATGCCTTAAATATGTTTGTTTTGGCATTTAAATAACCCATTTGGTTCAATAAAGTAGAATTTAAGAGCAAAATTCTCCCAAAAATAAAGTAAGATCATGGGTCTTAGTATGTCCTTTAAGAGTTAAAGTGTTGTGATTACATGTAGTTACTTTAGATCACATGGATGATTGCAATCCAAGCTACCCGCATCCAAAATGTTATGGTTGAAGGTAGGAAGCCCTTTCTACATCCTCATTCTAAACTTGTCCTTTAACATGGGGGAATATTAGATTTTTCAATGTATCCATAGTGAAAATTTTGGAGTGAAAATCGGTTTTTTAAGCGTTATGCCATTCCAACTCCAAAAATTCATAACTATTCCACAAGAGTTTGAAAAATATGAATCAAAATTAGTGTATCAAATGTGGTTTTGATTTGTCCTTTAAGGAAAAATTTCTAAAAAATATCTTGCAGTGAGCAACTCCTTCAAAAATTTGGAATATTCCTTTAAAGGGATGTTCTTAGAGCCGCCTAACTTTAAAGGAAAATTTATTAGACAATGATTTAATTTAGATGGTTTAATAGGGAGTCTTAGAATGGGTTACTACAAAAACTCAACACTAGAGAATTGAACATCTTATTAACAACTGGTGAAAGCCTTTGGTTGCTGAATGACTCACTAAAGACATGTTACTTACATTTAGTCGTTATAAACATGTCACATTGGACAAGATTTCTACAAGGGTTAACCCCAAAACGTCGCAGCCCCCAAGACGTGAACGATGACCATATTGAAACTGTCCCTCCATTCTCAACACTTCTTGGATGAAAGTCATTCATTTAAAAAAAAGAATAATCGTGTGGTCTTCCATACATTTTATAATGAGTTGGTACCAGTGGTGGGTGGGTGTGTATGGCATCTTCTGCATGAAATGAACACAACCTAAACAAAGTTCTACACTGTACTGTAGTTCTAGATCAACAGTCATTCGTTTATTTTTACTTATTTATATTAGATACACGCCCAACTAGAGTTGGTACGTTTAGGGGTCACTTTTCGCAGTCTCATTTTTATCTTTGACTCGAAGATGAACCGTTTTATCTCCTTACTACTAATTTTATATAAATATTTAACAACACTACCTTTTGGAATTTCATTATAGAATCACTATTTGAGCATTAATTTTTTTTTGGTTTCAATTATTATTTTTTAAATGAATTTTTGAATAACTGGCATTCTGTCTCAAAATCAGCTAAAAGTCTCAATATAACGAATATGACCATGGTTAAATAATATGTTGACGTGCACATATGCAGGCATGGCAATTGCATGAGGAAGGCAGGCTGATAGAGTTAGTTGACCGTACACTCCAGTTAACGGACGAAGAAACGGTGCAGGACGTGCAGCGGGTGATCGACATGTGTCTGATGTGCATCCAAACAGGAGCCGAGAAGCGCCCCACTATGGCCACGATTGTATCCATCCTACAGTCTAGTGACGGCGCGCGAGTGCTGGCCCCGGCCGCCAAGGACGACGAGCGGCCACACTTTGAGTCAATATTTGAGTCAACATTATTGCGGTCGCAGGAATCGGTGAATTTCATGAGCACGAGCGTCATGGAGGAAGCTGGGAGCTCATCACGTGAGTATCGTGTGAAATCTCTTAGCCCCGGATTCTCCTAGCGCCGCCGCGGCGGTGCTGTGGAGATGAAAGAAATCACGTCGGTAGCAAGAGAGGGGTCGTCCGATCCCATGCTCCTCTAAGGGCCTCCTTCCATGCAGAGTCGGGCCGGTCCTAAAATTTAGCTCTCCACCCATTAAAAAATCCGGGTGAGGACGTTTAGGAGTTAAAGGTGTGAATCCATTCCAAATACATTCAAAATACACCGTATTCTATTGGCCGCAACGGCACGCTCAGACGTTTAGGGGTTAAAGAGTGTGAATTAGATGTAGTTATCTTGCATTATTGCATCATGAAATCAATGTTGTACATTATGTAGACCAAGTTATTTGGGATGTTAGATGATTTTTCAATGAGATACCAAGTGATGTATGATTTCATTTTCATTAGTATTACCAAATTTTGTACCCTTTGTATGGAGGATTTCCAAAAATGTAACTTTATATAAGAAGTGAATCTATGTCAACATGAGAAATGGTTTCATTTTAATTCAAATGTAACTTGGTTCAATATTGACGCTAGGATGTGAGACCAAATTAAATGGAGAGCCTAAGAGTTATGAATGCGTTGAATTTGTGGGCCTAGTGTTCTAAAATTTGCAAAAAAAATTTAAAAAAATTGTTTTTTTAAATGGGCGGTATAATTATTTATTTATAGTAAATTTTTGATCCTATGGCTGCGAGACCTATGACTATGGTTTAAAGTTAGCAAGCAACAATTGTTTAGATTCAACATGAATAGGTCGACAACCTTTATGCTAATGCGAATGAAATTGAATTCCAAACTTATGTTAGAAGTGATTGGTATCCTCATGAAAGTGAAGAAAGTTATAAAAAAACTAGCGGTTGGATATCCCCGTCGGCCCCTTTGTGCACTGTCACTAAACTACCTCGTCAAGGCTACAATGTGGAGCCACTACATTGATCCTTTGCCAATGCATAAGATTCGATTGGTTGCAATGCATGTCCTCTCGGAATTGCCAAAAATCAAAAGAGATCGCTTGGAGCGGAGGCTCATTGAGCGTGCAACGTCAACGTGTACAAAGGGGTTGATGGGCATCTCCCTACCAAACGCACTAAACTCTAGCGTGCATCTTTGTTCAATATTCCCAAGCGGAGCATTAATTCTTTGTCCTTTTGAAATTTTTCCTCCTCGGCAAAACATGGTCGCAGTAAGGGGGCTGCAAAACACAGAGTTGAGATCGATGAGCGTCGTTGACACTGACATTGGATGGAGGTTGCCACGGGGAACGCCCGTCGCATGGTAAAGATAGCACCGACAACACCCACGAGCAAAGCAGCTAGGGGAAGCCTGCCATAAGATAACTACACCTTAAAGCGTCCACTTTACCAACTGAGCCTATTTACACACATAAAACAGAAAATATTTTCAATGGGTCTTGATAGCAAGTTCAAGAGGATTCCAACGCACTTTAGCATGCATTATTTGGACACCATATGAATAAGTTATGAATTTCCAAAGTGCTGACTATAGGTTGACCTTAAAGCGACCCTAAACTCTGATGTTCAGATTGTGCACATTGTCATCAATAGTAAGGTGTTAGAATCTACTTATTATGGAAGATTGAGCTAGAGACGTTTTAAGGAAAGGATCGCTTTCAGATATAGTTACCTTAACATTCGATAGCCGTCGCTAGGATTGCCTCAAGGCGTCATCTGTCCTCATCCGCAACCACATCCATCCATCCACCTGCCACCTGCCTTAGGACCTTAATGGGGGCGAGGAACCGGTGTCGGCATGTGGAGTCGATTAACACATTGAGCAAGTGGGACGTACCACCCACAACCCATCCATGACCTCCCTTCCATATCAGGTTCAAGTTCCATGTCGTAGGTCTTCTCCCTTGATACCTACTTGCTTATTACACGGTACCAATTTCCTTAGCCCGGCCCCATAGACATAACGTTCTTAATATCTTGCTGGACCACACCTTTTATGCTGTAGCAACATTGTAGAGAAACTACTAATAAAATAATTGAACTCTCTAACCTTCTTCGTTTGGACTAACTGAAGTTAGAAAACATTCTTTCTGATTCCTCCGATCCCCTTGATAGATGTTTGAGATTCAGAGCTGAGCATCACTACTAAGGTGAATGACCTAATAACTGACGTGCACCATAAACCACCAATATCTCTAAAAGGTGTTCATTGAAAGCTTCGAATTCTATATCAGTACTAGATTTGGGTGAAAAGTTTAAAGCATTGAGTACGGTAACCGCCGAGTCCTCAGTAGGGTACGAGGCAGGTTACACGACGTAACCAATGAGCCGATGGACAAAATATTTCCGTAGCAGGTGAACAAATGGATGAGAAGTAGTTGTAGCAGTGTACTTGATGGATGAATAATATATAGTCAGGTACAATTTTTTTGTAAGCATTGAAAGTAGGTAGATCCTATATCAAGTGGCCGCATTGATTCTGAAGATTGCAAATATGGTAAGAAAAAATTCCTACCAGTAGAGAACTAGAGTAGAATGTCCCTTTCAATTTGTAGGTCCATGGGTGTCATATCGAGCACATTAAAATTTAAGGAAGGGACTCTGTATTTATAAAGGTGGAGTCAAAAAGTTTGTAAGCAACTTGTACCCGACTGTACTTGATGGAGGAAAAGTTACATGGAGTCTGAGGGCGTCCATCACGAATGAGTTACGGTTTATGGGCCATCCACTATACCCTACGTCGTGGTCGGTTTCGACATTAATTAATTACTTTTTGTCCCAAAGTGCCACATGTCATCTTGTGATTGGTTAAGGGTGACGTGGACCTTTCAAAATCTGATGTGGAAATTCAATTTCGACACGTGGCTGTCCGAAACCGACCACAACGTACGATATACTCAAGAACTTTATGGAGACGACCAGCATGACACGTACCCTGTAGCTACTGATGGAATTGACAAAATGATGAGGTATATTCCTCATAATTTCCTTATGAATGTTATGGCTGGCATGCGCAAAAGGGTCCATTTATTGCTCATTTCAGACCTTGTTGGCCCCAAATCAATAGCGTTAGTTGTTTCTTCTTTAAGGTACTTCTTGTTTCCAATTCCCGCATTCACTTCTCATGTGAATCGCTTTGCGCCAGCCATGCTGCTTCGGAGTGGAGCTCATCTTTCACGACCCGTCGTCGTCGTCGTGGGCAATCCTCCTCCATGGCAGAAATCCAGGTAACTATTCAGAATCCTCTGATTCTTACAACATTTATGATTGGAAATGGTCCACACCAGATTTTGGGGATATTGAAATGATTTCTTGCACAATCAATTTCTGGAGCAATAGTTATCAAAAAGTTATTCAAGTGGCAAGGTAGGATCTCATTTTGGATGATTGTGGCCTTTGAGGACATACTGTCATTTTAAACTTCTGGTTCTTCTTTGAATTTATTTTGAATACCTAATTTGTAAATCTATCTTGAAGATCATGGTTAAATCGTAATAGTTTTCGAAATTTAACTGGAGATCGTGATATGTTTGTTCTGCCCTAAGAAATTTCAGCGAAGATTTTAACAGTTTTAGATTCGGCACTGTCTTCTGTAAGATTGTGCATTGGTTGCATATCCGATTCTTTAATGCGTTGTAAGTGCAATTAAGAAGGGTTAACATAATGATTTCTTATCTTCCTCTTTGAGATTCTAGGCACAATCCTGCATTGAACCCTAAAACCCTAAATCCTGCATTGACTTATGTTTTGAGATGGTTGTTAAAACTCGAGGATGGCTGCGTTTGTAGTGGTCTATCTAAACCCTAAATCCTTCCACTGGTGCATTGTACTAGAGAGCCCAAGTTGGGCCTCATGTTTTTTTATAGCAGTTTTGAATAGGTCCTATGTAGACTTCCTTATATTCAAATTTATTTGTCTTTTGATCAACACATGCAATGTTCTTCACTGATATAAAATCCGGTCCTATCTGAATTATATAGATTTTATTCACAATACGATTGGTCATTTTAAAACTATGAATTCCTTGGTCCTTTAAGGGTTAAGGTGGGGGAAATGTTTTTGTTCTGTTCCAGGGTATGCATGACTCGATTAAAACTTCCGAAGCAATATCAGGGGGTTCAATTGAAGCAGAAATCTGCACACAAGCGCTGCTGCATTCGAGCTTCTGTATTGGAATCAGCTTCAGTAACTGTGCCATCCATTGACTATGAGTTTGTATCTGTGAAGAAGAGGATGGCGGTGTCGGTGATCATCCCGGTGTACAATGAGGTGGCCAGCATCCGCACTTTGGTGGAGAAAGTGGGCAGCGTGATGCAAGAGCGTGGTGGACCTTATGAAGTTGTTTGTATCGACGATGGCTCTACCGATGGTACTCCAATCTTTTTGAGCTTCATGTTCATTTCTGCACTATTCTGTGAGGTTGAGTTTAGTCATGCACCTTTTGTAGGCAAAGCTAATTAAAGGGAAGTCCATGCTTCTGAAAACACTGAAATACTACCAATGTAAGTCAAATTTCCTTTAGAAAACTATGTGAGAGATTCTGACGTTGCCAACTTAATTGGGTTTGCTATAGAGTGTAATGAGGTGACACACGCACGTAGTCCCAGGGAGTGCACTCTTCAAGTACTGTAATTATACACAAGGGTATTATTTAGAACAAGCATGTACAAATGTACGTATGGGAGACATATTTCAATTGAGCGGAAAGTAGATATACATGGGGCTTGGAGTTAAATTCCTCATTTTTAGCCCCTGTGTACATATGAAAATGTATTTTAAGACTGTGAGATTTGTACATATATTGCTTTGTGAGATTTGTACATATATTGCTTGATTTTAGCCAAAAAAATAAAATGTATACAGGGATGTTTTAATAAGGGGGATGCACGCACGTGATTCCTGGCTTTTATTGAATAGTGCACTCCCTTGAGCACGTAGTATAGACTTTTAACAAAAGGTGCACGGGTGTGGACATTGCATTGTATGAAATGTGTATGCAGGGACGACAAGGCTGTTGAAGGCAATGGCTGCAGAGAGGGAGGACATGCGAGTGGTAGTATTTCGACGCAACTTTGGCCAAACAGCAGCCATGGCAGCTGGCTTTGACTTTGCAGCAGGCGAGGTTTTTGTGACTATGGATGGAGACTTGCAGAATGACCCGGAAGACATTCCTCGCCTCGTGGACGAGCTCGTGTGTGGAAACCAAGGAGGCAATCCTGTGGACATCGGCGTTGTCCGTGACGATGGCGGATTTGACTTGGTTTGCGGGTGGCGTCGTCACCGCAAGGACAACTTGATCACAAGAAACTTCCCCTCGTGGGTTGCCAACATGCTCATTGGAGCTTTCACTCGGGTACGGCAACCATCCTTCCGAATAAACCTCATCAATATGGTGTGTCAGAGTGCGAGCTTGTGAGGTGAGAGACTGGTTCCTACATGGTGCCTCCCGCAATCCATGCTCAGAATTACGAGACTCTCACCAAAACAGTTGCCTTCCATTCGTGAATTGAAATCGCAACAAGTAAACCACCCAAGGATACAAGCCACTTTTGTACTAGAGAACGTGCCATCGTAGGCGCATTCTTTGGCGTAAAAATTACCTGGAACATGTTCAATGCCACCGGGAACGTGCAGAATTGGCCCTGCCACAGAGAACTTGCAGAATCGACAGGCAGGGCCGATTTTGCCTCCAAGGGCAACCACGAAAAGTGCCAGAATGCGCCATAGGTCTCGGGGGGTGCACTGTACTAAACACGTACAAGTATACGTGAGTGCACAGAAGGGGTATTAATTTGAACATTGCCGTATTACGTATACATACAATAAACATATTTAGAGCTGAAAATATTGATGTATATTTACATTAAACATATATTTAGGACGGAATAGATCTGTATACAAAGGCTTTTAGACATGCAACCTCTCGTATACAAAGGGGTTTTTAGGGGGGGTTATGAATGC
The DNA here is from genome assembly GCA_022496805.1 of Pohlia nutans. Lineage (NCBI taxonomy): Eukaryota > Viridiplantae > Streptophyta > Bryopsida > Bryales > Mniaceae > Pohlia > Pohlia nutans. The sequence goes on along the minus strand of CM040093.1, from coordinate 5,597,546 downwards.
ACGTGATTCTCAAACATAATGTAGACTGCACCCCCCGGGCCATAGGTGCTTTTACGGGCTGTACTAATGTCCTATGAAACTTGCTATAACAGTAGCAATGGGTTCAACTCCATTAGGAGCTGCCTGTGTAGGTGTTCATTCAATTCTGGTGATTTAAAAAAAATAAAATTTGGTGACACAAGCAAGTACAGTGGGATGCATGCAGGTGAAGCTACATGATTATGGCTGCAGTCTCAAGGCGTACCGTGCCTCTCTTGTGTCGAGCATTCATCTCTTTGGTGAAATGCATCGTTTCATTCCTGCCCTAGCTGCCATGGAAGGAGCTGCAATATCTGAAATAGAGGTAAGCATTGGTTTGAGTCGGTCATTTACTCTAGAGTGAGAAATGTTGAACACCTTTTTTGTGACAAACAGTAGACAATGTGTGATATGAGTGCATGCATTTGACTAATGACAGGAAACATGTTTTTCCTAACATTTTATAACCCAGAGGTTTGCCTTTTGTGACAACTTACTAGAGGATGCAACATCTTTCCCCAAGATTCTTGTAGAATGAGAAATGTATCTTTCATAACATTTTATACCCAGAGGTTTGCCTTTTGTGACAACTCACTAGAGGATGGAACATCTTTCTCCAAGATTCTTGTAGAATGAGAAATGATGTAGCCTTTCTTTTGTTTCAAGTTAATGAAAAACGGTGTAGATATGTTTGGTTTATGTTTGATACGAGTGCATGCATTTGACTAATGATAAGAAATATGTCTTTCATAACATTTTACCTTTTGTAACACGTCACCATAGGATGGAATATTCCTCTTCAAGATTCTTAGAGAGGGATTTTAATTAAAGTGAGGATTAATAGGATCGAAGTGTGTTAGAACTGGTTAACAATGTTATGTGTTTTATTTGCACAGGTTCGTCATCACCCACGAAGACTGGGAAAATCCAAGTACGGTCTCGGCCGAATTTTCCGAGTCTTGATGGACCTCACCACAGTGGTATTTTTTCTCCGGTTTCGCGATAAGCCTATGCATTTGATAGGGCTTCTGGGTGGCTTGTGCATAATGGGGTCCATTGTGGCTGCAGGATTCACAACCTGGTCCCTTGTAAATACAGCCCAAATCTGGGGGTATGGGATGGCCATTGCAAGTGCCAGGCCTGGGTTAGTGTTCTCCGTGCATCTGCTCATCTTGGGTTTTCAGGTACCTTTCTTAACCCCAAATTGGGCTCCATGCTTTTTTTTTTTTTACCCCTCAAGGACCAAGAAGTATCATGTTTTATATTTTATATATTTTATATTTTTTATTAGCAATTTTAAGTAGGTCCTTTGTGAACTTCTTTATGTTCAAAATTTTATTTTATTTTACCAACACATGCAATATGCTTTGTTGATTCTGGTGATATGAAATTTGATCTCATCTGAATCATATTTTATCACAGTATGATTAATTGAATTTGTCATTTAAAACCATAAATCCTTGGTCCTTCAGGGGTTAAAGCAGTTTTGAGTAGCTCTATTGCAGCCTCTCTCTTTGTCCAATTTTCTTTCTTTTTTTGACTAACACATGCAATGTTCTTCACTGATTTTGGTGGGATATAATTTGACCTTACACATGCAATGTTCTAAAATTTGACCTTGTCTTAATTATACTTTTCAAAATATGATAATTTGATTGGTCATTTCAAACCATGAATCCTTGATCCTCCAGGAGTCAAGGTAGAAATACCATAAACCGAGAAAATAAGGTGTTTTGCATCTTAGAAATGGGAGTTTGATCAAGGACTTATTTTTCCTAGATAGAGAAGAAGAAATCATGAAGAGACAAAGTGATTCCATATTTCTTTTTGCCAAATAGAAAAAATTCTTCAGTTTTTCAAAGTGAACAGTTTGTCAAACCCCCTACTCATGCCCTCGACTTATCTTAGACAGATAATGGGCTAACCCTAAATCAATATATGGGCTGCTCCACCACTCTACCCAAAATAGAGCAAACGCAAGAGTCAATTGGTTGACACTAATCTCCCAAAAACCGGGTTAAATTCAGTTCAATCCACAACACGATTTCAGTGGCAGTGGCTATGACACGGTTCTTGGATGTCTCGGTTATGGTATTTCTATCTTAGTTTATTTCTGATGCCAGATTGTACTAACATAAGGTTCTTTAGCAGTTAGTGGAGTCCACCCTTTTCAACAATGTCTCACCACACAACTTCTTTAGTTAAAGATGATGTGAACTTGCCATGATTCGAGGATCTGCTATAGTGATTCAGGAATAGTGGCCAAATTTTGAGGTGTTACAAAGAAGAGCTAAAGAACCTTATGAATCTGATGTTCATTTTTTTACTTTTATTTTTAACAGTTTTTGAATTTTTGATGATGCAGCTGGTGTGCTTGGGGCTATTAGCAGAGGTTTGTGTGCGAACTCATTTTGAGTCTCAACCCCGACCTGTCTATCGCATAAGAGAAGTCATCGTCTCTGCAACAAGGTGACAATTTAGCGTTACCATTCATTAACACTGTATGTGTAAAATATTCTGAAAATGACTTTTTTTCTTTTGCAAATGGCACTCACTGCATGTAATTTATATGAACCTGAGAAAATAAAATCTGCATCACTGTTAACCCCTAGAGGACCAGGAAGCCTGAATTGGGCCTCATGTTTTTTATAGCATTTTTTAGCAAGTTTTATGTGGATTTCCTTTAGTTCAAATGTATTTGTGTTTTGACCAACACAAACAATGTTCTTCACTAATTCCAATGATATAAAACTTGACCCCATTGCAATTCTGCTTTTTACAATGTGATCGATTGAAGTTAGCATTTTGAAACCACGAATACTTGGTCCTTTCGGGGTTAACCCGCCCAAGACCCAATTTTGCACCCTATTGTTGCGCTAACTCGAGCACATGATTTCTTAATCTCCGGATCATTGAAGGTGGGTGCAAAACCAGCGTCTCTGATCCTGCTCACAAGTTGGACATTGAATGGATTTGTGCACCAGTCTTGAATGGCAGCTGCAGAGACTGTGCCTACTCCTGCATGAAGAAGACAGTGATTGTTTCCTCTCTCTTTTAGAAATCTATTTTCAAATAATTATTGTGAAGGATCAGATCTGCATAGTTACTCATATAAACGAGCTGAAGCAAAACAGAGGTAACATAAGGTTACCTTCTGTCGCAATGAAGGAGGTTGATACAAAGAAATGCATAAGCATACCAAGAAAATATTAATAGCACGTCGCTTATTATAGACTACTAGCAGAGAAGCTAAGTAACTATGTGCTCAATCATGAATTGAGTTAAAATGAACATTGTTAATACCACCTGAGCATGTGACAATAAACTTTCCTTGTGAGAAAAAGCATTCCAGGTCAAGAGCCCACATTGATCAAAACATGCAACCAATCTTCAAGCTTTAGTGTTAATTGCAAATGGTTGATTATCCAAGCCAAAATCAGAAAAATCAGAAATATCAGAAAAACCAGAAAATCCGAAAAAGGTCCGAAAGCATCTGAAAAGTAGAGATTTTTTTTTTTGGAGTTTTAACCTCAAAATATAGATTGATGCAATTTACTGTATTTTGAAAATGTATGTGCATGCTATTCTGTCATGGATGTTGATTTGCTGGTGATGATAAGTTATCAAAACATTTAATTTTCCATAATCAATCATTCACGTTCAAAGTGGTTTTGAGAACTATGAGAACCAAGCCCCTAGGACGTGGTCAGTCCTTCCTTTTAATGGTGAATTGACAACCGGTCATGCGAAAAGACGAAAGAAAGAAGAAAAAGAAAAATAGAGGAATGAAGATAGATGAATTAAGAAAGAGAATTTTTTAAATAAAAGGAAAAAAAAAAAAAAAAAAAAAAAAAAAAAGCAAGGAAAAAAGAGAAAGCAGGAAAAAGAAGAAAGAAAAAGGAAAAGAAAGAAGAAAAAAAGAAAAAGAATGAAAAGGAAAATAAAAAGAATAATAAAAAAAAGAATAAAAGAAAAAAAAAAAAAAAAAAAAGAAAGTAAGAATAAGAATAAGAAAAAGAAAAAAGAATAAAAGAATAAAAGAATAAAAGAAAAAAAATGAAAAAGAAAAAGAAAAGAAAGGAAAATAATAATAATAATAATAATAATAATAATAATAATAATAATAAGAATAAAAGAAAAAAAAGGAAAAAAAAAAAAAACTAATAATGAGAAAAAGAAAAAGAAAAACGGAAAATTCTATAAAAGTGATTAAATGGGTCTTTGATTTTGATTATTTTGAGCCAGGGCGTGAGCCAAAATAAATGAAACATTTTTGCTTAAAACTTAAAACGATTCAATCGAAAAAATGCAGTTACAGCCTGCTATGGCCCAAGCCCAAATTAATGAAATATTTTTGCATAGAGAATCAGTTGAAAATGTAGTTACAACGCACGATGGGAGTCGGCGCTTCAAATGAGAATTATGACTAAAATAGCAAATGACTTCAACAGTGCTAGCCCCGTGACTGTTGAGCAATACAACACCTAGGGAGGCTACTATAATGTACGTTTGTTTAGATTTTTGTCGTAGGATGTTTGCATAGAGATGGATGCTTTGAGTGTTGAAAATGAGAGAATCTATGAGTTTGAGGACGTTGGAAAAATCAGTGAACCTATATAGACCTAACGGGTCACCTAACTAATCATCCCTGGTTTGGACTGTTAAAGACCTATAATGGCGCCAGGTTTGACTCGATCAATTCTAGATTTCTAATTCCGTTGAAGTTCCGTTGAACATGGGGTTTGCCTCTTGAGCGACTGATGAATCATGGTGAGTCGGTGAGTAACCATTGAGACTCAAACTGCTTTTTGTAAAGCAATTCGATCATAGTGAAGATAGTGGAGTTGATACTCTTTATCAAGTTAGTGATTGAAGTACCTGTCGAATGTGCATACTGGCGTATTCACGAGTTCCTGCAATATACAGTCTATGAGAGGTAAGAACCCTTGGAATGTATTCTTAACAAGTTACATGACTCCGTGATTCTTTACTATCTCCATCCTATTTTGGGCAACTATTAATGAGAAATGAAAATAAATTGACAGTCTGAGTGATGAGTATAAGCATCGCTAAAAGATACTAACAACAAAGATTGCCCAACCAGTCCTGGGTTTCTCATGACATTTCCCTCTTGACATATCGCTTCTCCTTCTTCGGCATCGACCATGCAATCTGTCCACATATTGACCACTGAAATCGCCACCACCAGTCGCCAACTTTTTTGTCTTTGGACTTGCACCTAGAGCTAGAGTCGACAACTTGAATACCTTGTGTACTTAGTTGTCTTCATGGTGGTCAAAAGTACGTGTTCACACATTCCGTTTAGTCTTGATGGTCACCAAACCATCAGCTCCTGCATATTGAAACTGTGTGTCAGAAAACATTGACGAGTCCTTATTTAGCCTTCCCATTGCCAAAGCTTGCATCCAAGTTACGTTCCAACTTTTACAATCTAGAAACGGTTTTCAAGGTCTACATCTGTCCAATATTCCCACAGTAATTACCAGTTAATTTATACACATAGATTACTACCATATAGTTACTCCGTAGAAGTACGTGAGACTAATTTAAAAGCGATCTCCAGTCTAACTATATATCAATGGCCCCAGGCTCGTTAAAAGGTCAAATCAACTCAGAACTCCAAAACGAATCAGAACTCAGAACGCCATCTTGCTTAAATTGGCCAATCCCTACTGTAAGTTATTTTCTAGTGTAATCTCTAACTTGTTACTCTAAAAGATAACAGAGATTGGCCAATTGAACCAATATGGCGTTCTAAGTACTAGAAAAAAACTAATTATATGGCGTTTCATTTGAGATTTTCTCTGATCGAATGCCAATACCATGATCCAACAAAGACACGCCACAAACACGATATCATGATTCTCGCAAATTATATGAATGTACATACATACCGTGTGATTGTAAAGAAAATTCATATCAATTACAAAATACAATAAAAAATTCCGATTTTCTTACCGAAGGTGTACTTTTCAATGAAGAACATTACAATACACGAAATTCATGTATGTGTCTAATTTTTATTTTCGTTTTGCCACACCATGATAATACCCACTAAAGATATAACTCCAATAATTCAGTCAAATTTTTAATTTAAAAAAAATTCAAAGTGGAGTAGAGACTAGACTTGGCAAAATTCACTTTTCAGTTAAACTTCTCAAAATCGCAATCACAAAACAAACAAAAAGAAATTTGTAGTCGTTTAGCGACTACAAATCAGGCTGGTCAAAAGAACCGCAATCAATTTTGGCTGTGGTTATTTTTTGTAATGTATTCTAGTAGTGAATCATTCAAAATCAACCTACAATTAATAAAGAAGTTACCTTAAGCTGCCCCATTTACGCCCAAAAAATCTACTTGATTGCCATGCTAAATTGTTTTTTTCATTGTCTTAATTATTTACTTGATCATCATTTGTGATCTCATTGTCATTCACTAAAGTACCTAAAACCACTCTATTTACACCCACTTCCACCCATCATCTTCTACATTCAATGTTTAGTTGAAGTAAGGTCGAATTCGGTCAATCCCAAGGTCGAATTCAAGGCCAACAAAAGGGTGCAAAATTGGGTCTTGGGTGGTTTTAGGTATGTCCACTTTATCTTACACCTACCTACATGATGAAGAGAACAGATTTCAATAGAAAAGAGAAAGAGTTATGGCATTAGAAGATTATTGACTCTATAGAATCTCATCTTTATAGAAAATTATCTAATGGATCATAAAGATACAATTTTGCACAATTTGATATTTAAAAATTTATCATTTTATCTCAAGTACTAATTATATTGGAAAAAAATGTGGAAGAACTTTTTGAATAGGAGACATACAAGGAGTTTTACACCGCTTTTTTCTTTCATTGTTATTTTGTTCTCTTCTTTGAATCTTCTTTGTCTCTAAACTTCCACATTTCTCTCTACTTTGTTTTGTGCAATTATTGTGAGTTGCACTAAATTTTACATCTTAGTGTAAAACAATTATCAAAATTAATTTGGCCCGCTGTGATTGCACAAAAAAATGTAGAAAAGTAATAGTATTTATCCTTAAACGCTATAGTGTCCCGATTGAACACTGAATGAAGATAAATACAACCTTGTTCTCATGGACCATGCCTATGATTATTATCCCAAACTTTGTGGAATAAGTTGAAGAGCTATTTATAATATTGTGTGAAGATCAAAATATTTTTAGCAATTTTTTATTTATCAATAACTACAATGTTTTTAAGTCTCAAATCTATTTTAGTGTGTGGCGTCCAAGGGTTAAATAAGAAACCAATCTAATAGTTTCTAATAGATCTTACTAAAAACTAATCTAATAGGAATTGTTGGGATTCCTTGCACATACTCAAGTATCAAAGATAAAACCAAATTGGTGACCTACATGTACCAAACTTTGCCTCCTCTTGGATGCACGTAATTGTTGCTTGACACATGCAACCTCATGCAAACATTCATATTTAGGGAAAGTTACACTTGTGACCAAGAGCTGTGACCAACTGTGACCATGGGTCTCTAAAAATTTGTGACTGGGTTACTCCTCCATAGGTAACTCGTTCTAGTCCGAGTTTGGTTTACACTATCGAAAGTGACCTTTGGTTTTAATAATTGCATTTTCATTTTTTTTGGTCGCGGCTCGTGACCATGAAGTGTGACCATGGGTTTTTTTTTTCATTTTCCTTGGTCACGGCTCTTGATCACAAGCGTAAACCGTCCCCTAGTTGTTTCAACAATAACAAAATCACTTGGCATTGCATTAAAATGAAATTAACGTCAGGTTATATTGGAGTAAGTTTTGTACTCGAGCTTGGGCCATTATCATTGCACAACAATATACAAAGTCTATGTAAAAATGTATTTGAGTGCCACAAATGGGACATTTCTTCTTATTTTCCAAAATGACATTGAAATGTCGTTCCAATGCAATGTTTAAATTGCGGCTCTATCCACTTGAATCCGTGTGCATGCTAATTAGAATAAATAAATAAATAAATAAATAAATACTAATTAGAATAAATAATACGGAGTATATAATTGCAATAATATGTCAATGAACAATTGTAAATTACCGGGCAACATGAAAGTACAACCTTGTTATGATAAATTACTTGCCACGTACTGCAAGGGATGTTATTTTAACATGAAGACTTAATTTCATTGCCATGTTGGTAGACAAAACAATATTGGTTGGATCATGTTCAGTAATGTTCTCTCAAAAGAAAAAGACATAATCGTGATCTCTCTTGAGGGATTGAGAGACTTAACATTAACAAACTAGAAATAAAGCTCAAAAGATTTCCATTCTTTTATTTTCACAACATCATATACAACAAGATGGTCACACTCATAAAATCCGACTAAATCTTATAACTCTACGACAACTACACCGTCTGATAGAAGAGTCATTAAGATTGGTGGACGCTCGGCCAATTATGATGCGGAATCCAATCAAGTCTTAGTTGGTGGTCTCAGAAAACAAGAAAAAAATTGGAGCATGGTCACAGACGAGCATGGTCTTGGACGACTTGACCTCTCCTCCAAACGCATCAACACTCTATTTGTTGGCAAGAGGCCATCCCGAGCAATCAAAGCCGATCTTTTGATGCTTGAAGTCACAAGGGGGCAAAGGGTGGGTGGGAGGATCGTAGCAATCCCACCCAGGAATGCCGCCGGGGACTTGACTACATGGCGGCAACTCACCGAAGGCCTTGCTAGATCCCAACTGACTTGTCTCGCTTTTGACCTTTACTCCAGACGCATCGACACTCTGTTTTTTGGCAGGTGGCCATCCCGAGCAATCAAAGCCGATCCTTTGATGCTTGAAGTCGCAAGGGGGCAAAGGGTGGGTGGGAGGATCGTAGCAATCCCACCCGGGAATGCCGCCCGGGACTTGACTACAAGGCGGCAGCTCGGCTTTACCAGATCCGATCCATCGTCCTTGCGCCCCGTGCAACAAAAAAGACAACCCCAAAAGAAACCACATAAGCGTTGCTACTCGCTCCATCATGATTAATCTGCTATACACATCATATTAAGCACGGCTGTTAATTTGTAGTCAATGAAAGCAAAGGTATCTATCGATGCCAAAAACAACTTACATCACACTCCTCTAAATCCATAACTAAGAAGTCTTAATACGATTATGACTTATGACTCATCAACAAACATCCACTTGCATGTGTAGGTTTCCAAAGAGAAAAGAGATGGGTCTACTTGAGGACATGTACTAGATCAACAAAAAACGGTTTACATGATGCAAGAAAAAAAACTAGCTATCTTCAATTCAGAAACCCCTAAACTCTTAAACTCCTAAACTGTGAGAAAATCCATTTGCTACGTACATGACAGATTCGACCAAGCTAGGAAATTAGTATGCATATCCATCAATGCCGCAAGGTAAAACAAGAAGCTTAGAGGTGCGGGACAATGAGAATTAAAGACCAACTAAACATGCACGCAATTTTTAGCAAAGAGAAGAGCTCACAAAAGCATCATAGAAGGAGGTATGTAGTGTGAAAAATCCAACCTGAACAAGAGAGCTCAAAGAGCTCCACAACGTCTAAATCAAAACCCCTTGGAAGTGAAAGTGTTTGCTCTCTCCTGACCTCAACCCCCTTTTATGTTAGGCTATGAGGGTCGCGAGAAAGAACAAGAAGAAGCCTCGGAAGAAGGGTAGCAAGAAAGAACATGAGGAAGCCTCGGAGGAAGGATCGCAAGAGAGAATAAGAGGAAGCTTCGGAGGAAGAGTCGCCAAAAGGACCAAAAGGAAGTTTCAGAGGAAGAGTCGCCAAAAAGAACAAGAAGAAGCCTTGAAAGAAGCGTGGTTTTCATTGCTTGATCATAGCCAAGTAGGATACCACATTCCGATGTTTTTATAAGAGTGGGAAATAAAAATTATTGTGGCAGCAGTACCAGAAGAAGTCAAGAAGACAATTTGGTATTTTGAAACGTTTTCATTTTAAAACGCAACTATTTCAAAGGTCATTTCAATGCTTATTTCAATGCTTAATATTTCAAATATTAACTTAATCCATGTTTCACATATTTGATGTTGCCACGGCAAAATTGGAGTTTCCTTATTATATGGATGTGTCTGTTCCACCACTTGTGTCTTCTCCTATTCTCTAGTGATTGTATCTTTCTTTGCTCGTTAGCGCATGTGTCCCTTGTTTTGCACTTTTTTTTTTTCCTTTGTTGTTTGAGCCATGTCATTTAGATAACCTTGATGTCACCGGCTCATGTCTAATGTCCACAAAATCAATCCAAACACAAGATCAAGATAGTAAGATTGTGGTGGTTTTCTAATGGTGGGCTATAGTACATGTTCTAAGATAGCACTATCACATGATAACAATTTCCATCCAAAATTATACTAGGTGACATATTCTTTCACTTGAAACTATATTCATAGGAATTGTGAATTAATAATTTTTAGTGAAGTTTTGGACATAGTAAATTAATTCATATCAATTAAAACAAATGCTAAAAAGACTTTTGATTTTAGAAAAAGTGCAATTTTTGATGAACACCAACATGATCACCTTGATGAACACCTATATGATAACCTTGATGATACACTATATTTATGTTTGAAATTATACTATGAAATTTTGAATAAAGAATGAAGAAAATCATACAAAATAGGAAATATGCCAAAACAAATAAAAGCATTAATTATATTGTCACAGTGTAAAATGTTATTGTATTCTAATATCGCCTCTTTTAGAACCATATTGATAATAAATTTGATACTAGTGTCAAAAAATGGAAACATAAAAGTAAAAATTGCATTGTCATTTGTCAATTTGAACATTCAAGATGCTAAAAATCATATATATTATTGAAAAGATTCAAATTATTATTATTATTTGGCAAAATGTAGAAATTACAACAACAAATAAGATAGTACGTTCAAAAGCAACAATAACTTCACCCCATTTGATTTTCATGTGTTTCATTTCTAAATAAAAATCACATTCCATATTTAAATATTTTTTTGTGCAATTTGAGCAATGAAATTCCAGTTTTATATAGTAATATAAATTCTATTATTTGTTTTTTTGCAAGTACAAATTTCTAAATTTTATAAAATCCTAAATTTTAAATTGAAATAAATATGATTCTTGAGCTTAAATTTGATTAACATTTCTATTGACTACAAAATGTTTATTTATTTAAACTGGTAATTTAAGGTATCTTTATTCACATTGAGTAATGATAAGATATAACTTAAGAATAAGAAATAAGCCAATTTTATGATTTAACTTAAAACAATATAGATTATAAAATACAAAAATTGTTCAAATTTTGGAATTTATTTTGGAATGCTCAAGTAGAGTACATAGAAATGTAGCGAGTTTCTTGAAACAAAATTAACATTTAATTTCAATCAAAGTTTTGAAAGTTTTAAAATAAAATTTTATTTCATTGGTACTTCACAACTTTATTTTTGTCGTTGCCCACGTAACACACTTACATGGTAGAAATAAGCTCAATAATCTATTCATTATTGTTGATGAATGAAAAATTTCTTGAAAACTTTAAAAAAAATTAATTAATGTAGAAAGACCTCTAGAGCAATCTTAATATACTATATTTCAAACATATCATATATTTCAAGCAATCTTAATATACTATCTTAATATACTATTTTTCAAACATCCTTCATTATCTAGTCCAGTCAACAATGAAAGATAGTACTTTAAATAATAAGATTTTTTTTCAATTAGAAAAAAGTCACTCTTTAGTATTTATTTCATATATATATATATATATATATATATATATATATATATATATATATATATATTTGTATACTTTGTAAATTGGAAAATTTCTTATTCTTAAGTTATATCTTATCATTGGCTTATTTCTTATTCTTAAGTTATATCTTATCATTACTCAATGTGAATAAAGATACTTTAAATTACCAGTTTAAATAAATAAACATTTTGTAGTCAATAGAAATGTTAATCAAATTTAAGCTCAAGAATCATATTTATTTCAATTTAAAATTTAGGATTTTATAAAATTTAGAAATTTGTACTTGCAAAAAAACAAATAATAGAATTTATATTACTATATAAAACTGGAATTTCATTGCTCAAATTGCACAAAAAAATATTTAAATATGGAATGTGATTTTTATTTAGAAATGAAACACATGAAAATCAAATGGGGTGAAGTTATTGTTGCTTTTGAACGTACTATCTTATTTGTTGTTGTAATTTCTACATTTTGCCAAATAATAATAATAATTTGAATCTTTTCAATAATATATATGATTTTTAGCATCTTGAATGTTCAAATTGACAAATGACAATGCAATTTTTACTTTTATGTTTCCATTTTTTGACACTAGTATCAAATTTATTATCAATATGGTTCTAAAAGAGGCGATATTAGAATACAATAACATTTTACACTGTGACAATATAATTAATGCTTTTATTTGTTTTGGCATATTTCCTATTTTGTATGATTTTCTTCATTCTTTATTCAAAATTTCATAGTATAATTTCAAACATAAATATAGTGTATCATCAAGGTTATCATATAGGTGTTCATCAAGGTGATCATGTTGGTGTTCATCAAAAATTGCACTTTTTCTAAAATCAAAAGTCTTTTTAGCATTTGTTTTAATTGATATGAATTAATTTACTATGTCCAAAACTTCACTAAAAATTATTAATTCACAATTCCTATGAATATAGTTTCAAGTGAAAGAATATGTCACCTAGTATAATTTTGGATGGAAATTGTTATCATGTGATAGTGCTATCTTAGAACATGTACTATAGCCCACCATTAGAAAACCACCACAATCTTACTATCTTGATCTTGTGTTTGGATTGATTTTGTGGACATTAGACATGAGCCGGTGACATCAAGGTTATCTAAATGACATGGCTCAAACAACAAAGGAAAAAAAAAAAGTGCAAAACAAGGGACACATGCGCTAACGAGCAAAGAAAGATACAATCACTAGAGAATAGGAGAAGACACAAGTGGTGGAACAGACACATCCATATAATAAGGAAACTCCAATTTTGCCGTGGCAACATCAAATATGTGAAACATGGATTAAGTTAATATTTGAAATATTAAGCATTGAAATAAGCATTGAAATGACCTTTGAAATAGTTGCGTTTTAAAATGAAAACGTTTCAAAATACCAAATTGTCTTCTTGACTTCTTCTGGTACTGCTGCCACAATAATTTTTATTTCCCACTCTTATAAAAACATCGGAATGTGGTATCCTACTTGGCTATGATCAAGCAATGAAAACCACGCTTCTTTCAAGGCTTCTTCTTGTTCTTTTTGGCGACTCTTCCTCTGAAACTTCCTTTTGGTCCTTTTGGCGACTCTTCCTCCGAAGCTTCCTCTTATTCTCTCTTGCGATCCTTCCTCCGAGGCTTCCTCATGTTCTTTCTTGCTACCCTTCTTCCGAGGCTTCTTCTTGTTCTTTCTCGCGACCCTCATAGCCTAACATAAAAGGGGGTTGAGGTCAGGAGAGAGCAAACACTTTCACTTCCAAGGGGTTTTGATTTAGACGTTGTGGAGCTCTTTGAGCTCTCTTGTTCAGGTTGGATTTTTCACACTACATACCTCCTTCTATGATGCTTTTGTGAGCTCTTCTCTTTGCTAAAAATTGCGTGCATGTTTAGTTGGTCTTTAATTCTCATTGTCCCGCACCTCTAAGCTTCTTGTTTTACCTTGCGGCATTGATGGATATGCATACTAATTTCCTAGCTTGGTCGAATCTGTCATGTACGTAGCAAATGGATTTTCTCACAGTTTAGGAGTTTAAGAGTTTAGGGGTTTCTGAATTGAAGATAGCTAGTTTTTTTTCTTGCATCATGTAAACCGTTTTTTGTTGATCTAGTACATGTCCTCAAGTAGACCCATCTCTTTTCTCTTTGGAAACCTACACATGCAAGTGGATGTTTGTTGATGAGTCATAAGTCATAATCGTATTAAGACTTCTTAGTTATGGATTTAGAGGAGTGTGATGTAAGTTGTTTTTGGCATCGATAGATACCTTTGCTTTCATTGACTACAAATTAACAGCCGTGCTTAATATGATGTGTATAGCAGATTAATCATGATGGAGCGAGTAGCAACGCTTATGTGGTTTCTTTTGGGGTTGTCTTTTTTGTTGCACGGGGCGCAAGGACGATGGATCGGATCTGGTAAAGCCGAGCTGCCGCCTTGTAGTCAAGTCCCGGGCGGCATTCCCGGGTGGGATTGCTACGATCCTCCCACCCACCCTTTGCCCCCTTGCGACTTCAAGCATCAAAGGATCGGCTTTGATTGCTCGGGATGGCCACCTGCCAAAAAACAGAGTGTCGATGCGTCTGGAGTAAAGGTCAAAAGCGAGACAAGTCAGTTGGGATCTAGCAAGGCCTTCGGTGAGTTGCCGCCATGTAGTCAAGTCCCCGGCGGCATTCCTGGGTGGGATTGCTACGATCCTCCCACCCACCCTTTGCCCCCTTGTGACTTCAAGCATCAAAAGATCGGCTTTGATTGCTCGGGATGGCCTCTTGCCAACAAATAGAGTGTTGATGCGTTTGGAGGAGAGGTCAAGTCGTCCAAGACCATGCTCGTCTGTGACCATGCTCCAATTTTTTTCTTGTTTTCTGAGACCACCAACTAAGACTTGATTGGATTCCGCATCATAATTGGCCGAGCGTCCACCAATCTTAATGACTCTTCTATCAGACGGTGTAGTTGTCGTAGAGTTATAAGATTTAGTCGGATTTTATGAGTGTGACCATCTTGTTGTATATGATGTTGTGAAAATAAAAGAATGGAAATCTTTTGAGCTTTATTTCTAGTTTGTTAATGTTAAGTCTCTCAATCCCTCAAGAGAGATCACGATTATGTCTTTTTCTTTTGAGAGAACATTACTGAACATGATCCAACCAATATTGTTTTGTCTACCAACATGGCAATGAAATTAAGTCTTCATGTTAAAATAACATCCCTTGCAGTACGTGGCAAGTAATTTATCATAACAAGGTTGTACTTTCATGTTGCCCGGTAATTTACAATTGTTCATTGACATATTATTGCAATTATATACTCCGTATTATTTATTCTAATTAGTATTTATTTATTTATTTATTTATTTATTCTAATTAGCATGCACACGGATTCAAGTGGATAGAGCCGCAATTTAAACATTGCATTGGAACGACATTTCAATGTCATTTTGGAAAATAAGAAGAAATGTCCCATTTGTGGCACTCAAATACATTTTTACATAGACTTTGTATATTGTTGTGCAATGATAATGGCCCAAGCTCGAGTACAAAACTTACTCCAATATAACCTGACGTTAATTTCATTTTAATGCAATGCCAAGTGATTTTGTTATTGTTGAAACAACTAGGGGACGGTTTACGCTTGTGATCAAGAGCCGTGACCAAGGAAAATGAAAAAAAAAACCCATGGTCACACTTCATGGTCACGAGCCGCGACCAAAAAAAATGAAAATGCAATTATTAAAACCAAAGGTCACTTTCGATAGTGTAAACCAAACTCGGACTAGAACGAGTTACCTATGGAGGAGTAACCCAGTCACAAATTTTTAGAGACCCATGGTCACAGTTGGTCACAGCTCTTGGTCACAAGTGTAACTTTCCCTAAATATGAATGTTTGCATGAGGTTGCATGTGTCAAGCAACAATTACGTGCATCCAAGAGGAGGCAAAGTTTGGTACATGTAGGTCACCAATTTGGTTTTATCTTTGATACTTGAGTATGTGCAAGGAATCCCAACAATTCCTATTAGATTAGTTTTTAGTAAGATCTATTAGAAACTATTAGATTGGTTTCTTATTTAACCCTTGGACGCCACACACTAAAATAGATTTGAGACTTAAAAACATTGTAGTTATTGATAAATAAAAAATTGCTAAAAATATTTTGATCTTCACACAATATTATAAATAGCTCTTCAACTTATTCCACAAAGTTTGGGATAATAATCATAGGCATGGTCCATGAGAACAAGGTTGTATTTATCTTCATTCAGTGTTCAATCGGGACACTATAGCGTTTAAGGATAAATACTATTACTTTTCTACATTTTTTTGTGCAATCACAGCGGGCCAAATTAATTTTGATAATTGTTTTACACTAAGATGTAAAATTTAGTGCAACTCACAATAATTGCACAAAACAAAGTAGAGAGAAATGTGGAAGTTTAGAGACAAAGAAGATTCAAAGAAGAGAACAAAATAACAATGAAAGAAAAAAGCGGTGTAAAACTCCTTGTATGTCTCCTATTCAAAAAGTTCTTCCACATTTTTTTCCAATATAATTAGTACTTGAGATAAAATGATAAATTTTTAAATATCAAATTGTGCAAAATTGTATCTTTATGATCCATTAGATAATTTTCTATAAAGATGAGATTCTATAGAGTCAATAATCTTCTAATGCCATAACTCTTTCTCTTTTCTATTGAAATCTGTTCTCTTCATCATGTAGGTAGGTGTAAGATAAAGTGGACATACCTAAAACCACTCTTAAGCGTCCACACTACAATTACCCGGGCAAACCTCATCAATTCCTCACATTTTAAAATATATTATAATTTTTTGGTATTTTTGTCACATAAGGTATTGTTAAACCGATTTCTCTGATTTTTTTCATAATTATATAAATAAATTAGTAATTATAAGATTTTTCAATGTTTTTCTCTTGTAAAAATCATAGTAATTACAAAAATGCTTAGAATAGTACAAAATTTTTGGAGACAATGTAACTAATAGTGATGAACAACAAGGTGTAGGTGGCATGCTTCTTGAGCTTACATAAAAAGAAATTCAATAAAAAAAAACATATTTTGTAGTGTACATTGGAATTTTGAGGTTTCGAGCTTTAAAGTGCTATAAATAACGCAATTTTAACAATTTTGAAGAACAGTAAATGGGACTAGAAAGTAGAAGGTAGCCCCCACACAACTTCTTAGTTGGGACCACTTTCATTTGAAATGAGGAACTAGGTGAAAATCAACATTTGACTGAAAAATGATCAAGCATGGCCCCACGGAGCTCCTTGCACGCTTAAGGGTTAATGTCATTGTTGGTATCCATGTTTGTCGACTGTGCATATTTGAACAAGGACAGTATAATTTCAAGGCTCTTGTTTATATTTGTTGTAAATATTTGAACAAGTTCTGAAATTAAGTTTTTATTATTGGAGTAGTAAAAATGTGTATATAATATGTACTACAAAATAATATATGTTGTAAAAGGATAGTATATTGTTTGTAAAATTAGATTTTTCTTAGAACAAGTCAACACATTTTGAAGATCAGTGAATAAAATTTGAATAACGGCTTTTTGTGCTTTGTAAAAAGGAAGGAGTTGAGAATGTTTACAATATTCTAGACAATTCTTGTACTTTTTGTTAAACTTGCAGTCTATGGTGATCATAAACATCCATAAAATTTGCTATAAAATTTATTGTGCTAAATTCTTGTTCCGTCAAAACACCATTCAAAACGAAAACTTGGAGATGCGGGGTATCGATCCCCGTACCTCTCGCATGCTAAGCGAGCGCTCTACCATCTGAGCTACATCCCCCTATGACCGTGCAGATGAATCTGCTTACCGTGGACTCGGTTCAAAGAAACCCACACCCGTTGGTGACAACGATTGCTCTTTGTATTCATTTCACTACAGTAACATCGGCTGGGACCATAGTATTCAAACAATGAAGAAATACGTCTTGTGTAGAAATACTGTTTGGAGAAATACATTATCCATTCATCTATTTGCAGGTGTCGGTGGATCCATAGAAGTGTTGAATCCATCCATCTAAAGTACAAGTGCTGAATCCATTTTTAGAAAATTAATAAAATATTCGGCACCCTATATATGAATCCAATCGTGTACTACGGTATATTAGATTCATTATCCATTCAACTATTTGCTCATATTATGTACCCATTAACCCCCTAAACGTCACAACATTCAGTTTCTGGACGACTAACAGATTCAAACCTTCCTTACGTTCTCATCAATGCTTGGATGAAAGTCATCCATTTTTTTGGAGATACTTCACCAAGTTGTTGTCCTATCTAATGGTTGGATTTAGTCATACTTGAGTACATATTTTTCTAAAATTAAAAATATAGAAGTATGTCAAGTCGTTGATCAAGCCAAAATTGCATTGACTGTAGTTCAAAAGTGGCCTTGCAAAAATGAGGTCATAGATTTAAGAAAAACAAAAAAATTCAAAGAATCACCACGTTTAAGAGTATCTCATTTCAAATTCATTCCAACAAATTTTACTCAGAAAATATTAAAATTTTGTTTGTAATCGAATTTAGAAGGAATTTTAATTTTTAATTTTCAAATTTTATAATTAAATATTGGTGATAGTATTAGTGAATCAAACCGTACGAATGGAATCTAAAATTCAAAATCTAGAACTTTCATTTGTATATCAATTCCAAAATATTCTTCTAAATAGTACTTTTTGATGATTTTTTTCAAATTGTCAATTCCAGGGACACCCTGGTACGTTTAGGAGTTATAACAAGTTGTTTCTTCTTGTTTGTGATCACCCCAACTATGTGCCCACCAACCACCTTCTTGGTACCGTCAGAAAGATCTCGACGAGGAGGGGTGCACGGAGTTTGTTTCGTCGCATTTGGACCTGTGGTGTGAAAGTTATGGATTTTTAATCGAATTTCGTCACTATAGTTTTGAATTAAATTATGAAAAATGGAATATAGGAGTTTTTGATGTCATTATGGGCATTTTCGGAAAGCTCTCAATGAGTAGGAGAGCACTGCAATTGTTTCGTGGTTTTTGGACCTACAGTGTAAAAGTTATGGATTTTCAATCAAATTTTGTTACCATAAATTGAATTAAATCATGGATAAATTTTTCTAAAAAGCAAAAAGAAAGACAAAAGAAAAAGCACAAGGAACATGAGAGCACACATGTATACAAGGGTTTGGGATCACATAGAACATCAAGGCTAACGGCACATGGCCACACTAGTCTATACATTAAGACAAATTGTTTGTTGTTTGTTTTGTTTTGTTACATTGAGATCTCCCGGACTGTGCACTCGTCGACCGCGTTCTTGGTACTGTTAGATAGCTATCAATGAGGAGGGTTGTACGGAATTGGTTTCGTTACGTTTGAACCTATACGGTGAAGCTATAGATTTTTAATTGAATTTCGTCACTATAAATTGAATTGAATTATGAAAAATGGAATATGGGAGTTTTAGATGTCATTCTTGGCATCTTCGAAAAGTTCTCAATAAGTAGGGATGTACGGAGTTTGTTTCATCATTTTTAGACATATAGTGTAGAAGTTCTCAATTTTTAATTGAGTTTTGTCACCATAAATTGAATTAAATTGTGGATGAATTATTCCAAAAACAAAGTATAGGGAAGACGTGGAACATGGAGAACACGGGAAACACATGGAGCATTAGGGAGCACGAGGGACTTTGGAACATGTGGAACACGGGGAACATTTGGGCTAACGGCACAAGGCCTCACTAGAATATTATGAAAAGAAAAAAATGGAAAAGCATGGAGAACACACAAGAACTCGAGGATCACAGGGAATGTAGAGAGTACGAGGAGCAGAAGAGACATGGGGAACAACGGGAAGTACGAGGACCACACGGAGCACATTTGGGCCTATGGCACATAGCCACACTAGTCTATACATTAAGGAAGGATATTTGCTTGTCTTGTTTTGTTACGTTGAGATCTCTCCAACCGTGTGTCCGTCGGCCACATTCTTTGTACCGTCAAAAAGCTCTCAAAGAAGAAGGGTACACATAGTTTGTTTCAAAACATTTTGACCTACGGTCTGAAAGTTATGAATCTTTTAACAAATTCTGTCACTATAAATTGAATTAAATTATGAAAAAATGGAATATGGTGGTTTTTGATGTTGTTTTTGGTATCAACGGAAATCTCTTGACGAACAGTGGTGCACTAAGTCATTTTATAGCTTTAGAACCTTGGGTTGGACCTCGGGTTGGACTTGTGGTGTGAAAGGTATGGATTTTTGATAGAATTCCGTCACCTTGAATTGAATTAAATTATGGATAAAGAAAAAGTACATGAAACGCGGGGAACACACAACATGGGGAGCACAAGAATGTATGGACATACGGGGAACACAAAGAGCATTTCGGCCAATGGCACATGCCACACTAGTCAATACACTAATTTAGGTTGTTTGTTTGTTTTGTTTTGTTTTGTTTTTTGTTTTTTGTTTTTAATTATGTTGAGATCTCCTCAACCCTGCACCCACTGGACGCGTTCTTTGTACTATGAGGAGGGGTGCACAAACTTTGTTTCATTGGGTTTAGACCTATGGTGTAATAGTTATGGATTTCAAATCAAATTTCGTCATTGGAAATTGAATTAAATTATGAAAAATGGAAAATGGGAGATTTTGTGTCATTCTAGGTATTGTCCAAAAGCTCTCAACGAGTAGAGGTACACTAATTAAAAGTTGTTTCGTAGCTTTTGGACCTATAGTGTGAAAGTTATGATTTACAATTTTGTAAATTGAATTAAATTCTCAGGGAAGGCACTTAGTGTGAATTTTGGGATACATAAGTGAACACATGGTATTTAATGGGAGACTATATGAGTACTTTGACCAGTTGCCCAGTCAACGCACCATATAGTTGGGCCGAGGGGTGGGGTAACACGGCACCAAGCAATGGACTCCTTTTAGCTAGGGATGAATTAGATGAGTCAACAAAACATCATAGTGATGAAAGTAAAACAAGAATGGAAAAATTAGATGTGTGCAAAAAATGGCAGCATACAATGAGGCACCAAATCGGGTTCCAAAAGTACCATACACCGTAGAATTCTACTAAAAATCTCATACAATCACAATACTACTAATTGGAGTCTACTATAGCACTAATGGAACAATTGGAATGAAAAAGCAACCCTAAATGACAATGGCAACCAACAAATTACCTAAAAAGTTCACTATTGTCTCAAATCACACCAATTTCCCATGGGTACTAAGTACTCCAAAATGGGGTTAATTTTGATGATAAAATTAAGCAAGTGAAGGGAAATTGCACCCTCGCTTAAATGGCAGCACAACCACTTATCTAGAAATTGCTCTAAAAAGGGTCACAATTGTCTCACTTCACCTCAAAAATGGGCTTAATTTGAGGTAAAAAATGAGTAGGTGAGGTGAATTTGCACCCTCACCTAAAATGGCAGCACTATGTCTAACCCTAAAATGAGCATGAAAATTGTACTAAATGACATAATTCTCACCACAAGCACCCCAAATACTACAATACATCAATGGGGAGTTGGAATTGACACACAATCATCAATCAACAAGAATTCCAACCCTTTTTTCCACAATTGACCTAATTATCGATGAGATGGGAAA
Source organism: Pohlia nutans (assembly GCA_022496805.1). NCBI lineage: Eukaryota > Viridiplantae > Streptophyta > Bryopsida > Bryales > Mniaceae > Pohlia > Pohlia nutans. The sequence goes on along the minus strand of CM040093.1, from coordinate 5,576,082 downwards.
AAACCCAGTGCAAATTCGGTAGCGCGTCCGTGCTATGCCAAACACCGGGTCTCAAAATCTCAAAACACTATCCACTATTCAAAAAATGGACAACGATTGAGCAACCATCAATACCAATCAATTGAGATTGTTCACAACACAATCACAATCCGAGATACTAGGAGAAGAACAATTAAAATTGCTAGTACAACAATTGAGGGTCTAATTGGTCATTCTAAACCTGTAGGAATCAACATTACCCCATGATACACGAAAATTAGAAGGAAGAAGGGTGGGAGGTCCTCCCTCCGTATTATCACGCTGTCAATTTCTGTAATATCACCCTATGAAGATCGTGTTCTCGCGTCCCCAGCAAGGTCGCCTCGCTCGACGTCGTCGCAATTCCGGTTGCCGTGACACCTTCGCCGTCGCCTGACCCGTAGCGTGCACCACTCTCGCACCTTCACCACGTTAACGCCATCGACTCGTCGCCACTGATCCGCCGATTCTCCTCTGGAAGATGAAGTTGTGGACGGCCGGGGCTCGTCACTGTCACAGGGATTGCCATCTTCGCCTCGATGTGGTGATGGCGTCGTTCTCCGGCCTGCCGCAGGTGTGCGCGTCTCCAAACTCCTGAGGCGCCCAGCAGATTTGTTCACCGATGACTCGTGTTCTTGGAATACCTGGTCTTGCTGCCACTCATTCTTAGCACCTTCGCGCCAGATGACGATGCAGCGGTCATACGAGCACCCGGCGAGAATGCTGCCGAACTTGGGATGCGCCTACGCGACTTGCCAGATGGGCCCCTTGTGGCCGGACAGGGTGGCTAGGGCAGAAGTCGGCACGTCCTCGCTGCCCATGGTGAACACCTTGATCAAGGCATCAAGCAATCGGAAGAGCACGACGCCAGGCGCTTGCCGTAGTAGTCCATGGCCACGTGGTGCACCACGTCCTGGTGCCCCGCCTCCACCACCTGCTCTCGCTACTCACAGCAGATCCACGCTCACCGCACCTTGGGATTCTGCTACTCTCCTCAATCGACACAAAAAAACGACTCTCTACCACAATTGATCCTACTGCTTCTACACAAAAATTGGCATCACACCACCATGATTCCAAAATTCTAGAATTTTTTTCTAGCAGAGCTTTGCCTAGAGATTCAAACACAACTGCCAACGGAAATGAGAGAAAGAAGAGACCACTTTCTAGACAGAGAGATGAGTTTGACACACACATCCAAACCTCATCCGCTACGACCCCATTCATCCAAAATACTAAAACTCATTAACTCCTACTTAAACTACCCCAAACTCCTAGTTAACCGGGAGCTATTTTGTGCCCGAAGTGTAAAACCAAAATTCTACAAAGGTGCTCTTAAAAATACGCTTTTTAAAATAATAGGCAAAATAATACAAATCATTCAAAACCCACAATTAAAAAGCCAAAAACTCTACTCAGCTAAATTTACCCAAAAAATTAGGAATGACGGAAAAAAACAAACAACACCACATGGAAAGTGCTTCCAAAACACCAATAAATCTAATCAGCTAAAATGTTGCAAATAAACATCAAAATGGGAGAAAAAGCCACCAACCTTCACGGTAAGAGTTTACCGCGATTTGTGGACTGGTTCAACGGTTCACAAACTATGAAATAATTGGAATATTTTACTATTCATAGTATATTTAGGATATATTCATGGTATATTATAGGAATATTCATAGAATATTGTCAATTTGGTTTTAAAACACCCTATATTACTTTTTAAATTTTTTAAATTTTATCTCAAATGAATAAAAGACACCCTATATTTGTTCTCTCATGGTTATCTAAATTTTTGATAGTGACTTCTTGGGGATTAAATTATTCTAAAAACCAAAACCAAAAGCACGGAGAACATACATGAACGTGGGCAATATGGGAAACACGGAGAGCACAAGGAGCACATGAAACACGGTTAACATAAGGAACACATGGAGTACGGGGAACATGGGGACATCTGGGCCAAAGGCACCAGGCCAATCTAGTCTATGCAATAACTAAAGGAAGGTAGTTAATTTTGTTTTGTTCTGTTTGTTTCGTTGACATCTCCTGGACCTTGAGCCCGCCACCCGCTTTCTTGGCATCATCGGAAAGCTTTTAATGAGGAGTGCACTAAAGGCATTTTGTGGCTTTTGGACCTACGATGTACACGTTATGGATTTTTAATTGAATTTCATCACAGTAATTTGAATTAATCATGGATCAATTATTCTAAAAATAAAATAAAAAGTAAAAGTATGGTTTCTGGGAACACTATGTCAACAATACAAAACCACATTAGTTATAAAATTCATGTAAAAATAAAAGTAAATTAAATGTAAAAGCTAAATCCTACATGTTATAAATAGTGATATACATATATAAATATATATTGTCATTTGCAAAATATAATTAATTGAAAGTCTTTAAGGAAATTGTGAATTTTGAACAATTATGGGGAATCCGATTGTATGTTGTATTTGCTACAATAATCTTGATGATCCATTAACAACTATTTGTAATCATCAATTTTGTAAGTCATGTTTAAATTATTGGCTTAATGCACAACAACAAAGATATAAAATAGCACAATGTCCTTTATGTAGACACAACTTAGAACACTTAGTTAATCAAATTTGGAATCCAAACAAACATTTGAAAGATTTACATGAACTTCAAGTACGTCTTGATGAACTTCAAGTACGTCTTGATGAATCTCAAGTACGTCTTAATGAACTTCAAGTATGTCTTGATGAATCTCAAGTATGTATTGATGAATGTCAAGTATGTCTTGATGAATTCATAAACAAGGTGTTGAATCAAGAGAAATTTTGAAGGGCTTATTGATGAATTAAGAAATTAATTTGCAGAAATAGACCTTGAATTATTTGCTAAAATAGAAGCAGTTATTGGGAGACTATTCTTTAAATCAAGGGATGGTGGATCAAAAGAGGCATTATGCAAGGGATACAAACATATTCAAAAAATAGTTGATAAAGAGGCAAAAAGTATTCAAAAAGAAATTATTGAAGTTAGCGAAAGCTTTCAACTTAGACGAGTTGCTAAATCAATCAAAGCTTTTGAAAGACAAATTTCTAAATCTAAAGAATTTTCTTAGAAACAAGCCTATAGATTCAAAAAATTAAAAATTGAATAGCAAGTTCTTCAACTACATGATCAAATATGATAAATTTCTACCAGAAAGTTTTGATCTAATGATTGATGGATCAAAAGAAGCTTCAGTGTAAATTATACAAAATATCCAAAGACTACTTGATGAAGCAAAAGAAAACTACAGAATGAAGGGAATTTTTTAAAAGACTTGTTTTGAACCAAGACAATTCTATTTTTAGTAGATTAGTTCAAAATAATTGAAAGTTGACTTATTGAACTCAAAACTCTAGGCTTATATAGTTGTATCACAAGAGAATTATTAGACAATGTATTTGGATTAACCGTCCTATAAGTATCATAAAATCAATCATTGTACATTATTTTTATATATCATAAGCTTTTTGAAAACATTGAGATTAGTTTGCATGATTGTTTTCCAATGTTCAAAACTTGTTCTACTCTAAAGAAATATTTTAAGATAAAAGACATTTGACACTTATATATAGTTATATTCTCCATTTTATACCACGATGTATTTAACGAAGTATTTAAAATTAAATTTGAAGAAACCTGGTTGAAAATTGTCATTATCCTTGACATAACATAAAACTTGTGGTAACTACAATCTTCATTCAAATCAATGCAAACCCTAAAGCAAGCCCTATAGAAAATTATTTGAGGCTACAATTTTTGACTAGAAAGATGTAATTATTTCTAACTAAATCTATAAAAACACTACAACATGAAAATATTAGTGCTATATCTGTAGGGAAAAATTACACCTTCAATTTACAATTATAGCCTAAAATAACTTGCTTATTACAACTGTAAGACTAGACAAAATGAAGATTGTAGTAGAGTTAATTGAAAAGAGTGTCTCAAAGTGCAAACTCTTGTTGAACTCACTGTAAACTCGATTTGAGTTCAAAAAGACTGCAAAACTAGTGTATGGTGAGTTGGAGAATAATCTAAAGTAAGGCCTTACACCATCGTGGGGTATAGAACTCATGACCTCCCCAATGCTAGGAGAGAGTTCCCACAAGTTCCCCCAAGCCTAAGGGACTATTCACGAAGGGACCAATGGACTATTCATAAACAATGCTTGTCAGAATCTGTTATTATTGGGACGGAGACTCACTTTAAAGCTGGAACTTACAGGGTCTGTTTTCGGATAACTCTGGTGTATCTAATATATTTGGAAGACTAGTATTTCATTTGTGCTTTTGATTGAGTTTTTTTCAATTATGTTTGGAAATCAACTTAAGTTGTGAATACACATATTAAGATAGAAAATGATTTTAAACATATTCAAATTATTTTTGGATTAGAGTATCTAATATTAACACAGAATGGTGCACAAACACACACATAATCTCCATGATGGTTTCATCTCTAAAACGGTCACGAGTAGCGGACTCTGCCATGGACTTACCTAATTGAAAGTGTTTTTTTTAAATCCAAGGTCCTCATATATAAGGCGGAACTCTAACATGACATCATTTGTTCCTCTCTAGCACGAGTTTAAGGGAGCTCTCTTTGTATGACATCATAGTTTTTGGTTACCACAATACCCAGGGTTTAAACAAAAATTTGGTAATCAACACAAGACATTAATCCATAAGCGTTTGAATTTAAAATAGTAAAATTTTATATATGTGTATACGTATACATAATAAAGAATGATGAATTTTCTAAAATATTTATGCAGAGCATTCTTTCTTCTTTCCATTAATATATTAAAAAAGTCTTCTTGAAATCTCCTCAATGAATATCCACAAAAGCTTTGCAATGTTATGTATCTAATACATGACACCCATTACATGACTGACAACATGACCATGGCCTGCTTGTATTTGCTCTTAGGTGAAACCTGTTTCAAATATCTCATTGATAGAATTTAATGAAGTGAACTTTTCAAAACACTCATCGTTCACCTCATAGATGAGCATTTAGAAGTTAAATCATGTAACGGGTGAATTCTGCTATTTTTTAAGATTTCTCTTGTGAGGATGATGTGTAGATAGATAGATAGAAACTTTTGACATCTTTCAACGTTGGAATGAATAATGTGTCTGTTTGTAATGACAATGACCCAATGCCCATTGGACAGAAGGCCATTGGTGCAAAACTACTCTCTCCTTGTGAGAATAGACGCTCTAGTAACCAATAACCAGCAATAAATAACCATATTTTGTGGTTGAGTAGATGTCTGGTATAATTTGATTTTGGTGCAATTCAAGATTGCCAAGTTATGGGTTCTGCGGTTGGTTGATGAAGGGCTATATATCACAGTTATGTGGTCCATGTTCGATTCCCGTTGGATCCGTTGAGCAAGAATGTGATATACATGACTTGGTGCTGCTATTGAGTTATCATAGATATGAAAGTTGTAACAACCAACCAGCTTCATCCTACCTTCCTAAAACAAGTGTTTACGCCGAGGTAATAGAAAACAACAAAAATAAATAAATAGTGGTCTTCACCACTACCCCCCTCCTTTTGCTATTCTTTTCTCTATATCCTATCGGTAGTGGTTGGTTATTTTCTATTCGACTTTTATGTAGTAGGGTTGACCCGGAATGGTGTATAGCAATAGTGTTTATAGCTTTGAATGTGTTTAATGGAGGTTTCAGATAGTTTGAATTTTTATTCTAGGTGTTTCATTGAAGGAGCGTGCCTTGTTCCTCCAACTCCGGTCGTGATGACTATAAGTGGGTCTACTTTCCAACCTTGGTAAATGATGCTAAGTATTAATTAATGGTTGATGTTTTTGAATTTTATTGTCTATTGTTTCTTGTGAGAATTTGTCGTTAGTGTATGTGAATTCAATAAAGTGTATTCATTTGTGAGGTTGTCTTCTCGATTTAATGGTGGGGCACTTTGATATGGAAGTCCTTTAATACATAGTATATTGGGGTTAAATCTAGCATTACAATGACATCTTTGCCGTCCACATGTACAAGGTAGGTGCCATTGGAGTACTGTGTTTTCTTGTGGATTTTAAGGATGATGTGTACATTGATGTTTCCTACTTGTTTGCATAAAAAATCATCATCAACACTTTTTGATCAATTATTTTATAAAGCTATGAATATAAATAAAAAATATCACCATAAACGAAGTTTCATTTTGTGTAAGTGATATTTTGCACGATTGCTTGAAATTGTATAAAAATTCAATGTTGATTGTAACAATTAAAGAATAGATCTTGGAAAGAAACCAATGAAATTTCTCTAAAGGGACAAATACAACATCCATATATATCTTTGGAGGGCACTCTACCATTTGTGAACTCTAAAATGTTTTTCATTCTTTTTGATGATATAAAAAATTTGGTCCCATTCGAATAATATTTTTCAAAATATAATTTATTGAATTTTTCATTTCAAAACCATAAATCCTTAGTCCTTTAAGAATTAAGAATGAGTTTAGGTACATTTTTGGTCTACATTCACTTTCTTAAAATCACTCATAGCACTAAGTGTGAATACACCTTAATCCCTAAAGGTCACAGGGTGTCTCTAGAATTGATGATTTGATCAAAACCATTATAAAGTACTATTTGGAGGAATATTTTGGAATTGATGTACAAATAATGGTCGTAGATTTTGAATTTTAGATTCCATCCATACCAAATTTCAAAATTTAAAAATAGAATTTGTAATTTTGGTGAATTTAAATAGTAAATGCTTCTAAATTCATTAAATGAATATCTAAAACTATTTTTGAAAGGTTGACCATACAAATAATTTCTAAACACCATGCTTCTCATTTTCTTTTTTAGACCAAACTTCATCTCATTTTCTTTTTTAGACCAAACTTCATCAAAGTTGCAAAAGTAACATTTTATAACACATCAAGTCATCATATACTGCTATGAAGGCAACCACTTTTATAAAAGAATTTACATTCCAAACAGAATGATGGGAAGTTTTACATTTGAAGCCATTGAAGGGCACCTTTGCCTTCACATGGAAATCCACCCACCTTGAAAATTTTCCCAAAAAATGAAGTTTTGGTCTTCAAAACGTTATCCTTACTCCAATAAAAGGCCTCAACAATCCTTTTGGTAACATGAACAGAATGGAATTGATAAGCATAAAGGGTCATTTTACCAAATTTGACATACAATCTTGCAGTTTATTTCACGCATATACATGAACATTTTTTAGCATGAGCAGCTAGCTAGGTTATGATCTTCATTGAATGAATCAAAGAACTCTTGAAATCTGGAGTGGGAATTTTGAAACAGTATCTACTTACTTAATGTTTTGAGCTCCCGGTATGGCTGTAAAAGTACAGTAGCGATTCAAGTTCTTCACCACCAAATCAGTATATTTTACACAATCAGTAGCCACTTCTCCCTAAGTTACTTGATACAGCCACTTACTAATTCTTAGCTGCTGGCACTCACTCTACTGTCCTGCGTTCCATATCCACACCGTGCGTTCCACTAACTAGCCAGCAGCAGCGAAATTAATGTGAAATTTACAGTATTTCGAATTTGGAAGTTCCAACAATAATTGTTCACTCAGTGCTGACAGACCTCCAATATTGATGTGCCAAGTTTAGGTCTAGGGGTCTGTCTGCTTTTCATGCGCAATGAAGCTTCATAACCAAGTTAAAAGGTTTGATTACCCTGACATAGCTTGCTTGAAGTCAGAGACCGAAGAATAATCTCGCCTGGAATCACGATCAAGCAACTGCTGGAAACTGGAAAGATTGTGGACTGGAACTTGTAGCTGAGCCGCTTTTGCCATCTTGCTCGGTCCAGGGAATTGTCCAGCAACTATGAAACTTGTCTTAGAGCTCACCTGAATGATGGTAAAACATGCACACAAATAAGTCTCGAGATATGAATGCAAGATATATGAAAACCCAGCTCAAATTAAGCCCTCACATTAATACACAAGCACGTTTTTCGTTGACCACCTTTTGGTTTGACTAAATCATGATATATGATAGAGAGAAACCACAGGAATGTCCGTGAAAGAAGGAACTCACAGATTTTCGTATTTGTCCGCCATTGCGAATTACAAGTTGCTCAAGTTCTTCACGACTGTAGTCCTCGAACTCCCCTGTGATCACAACATTTTTCCCTTGCAGACGTGGTTCCTCTACAATTTCTCTGGGCTCTTCTGTCTCTAATCCATCACCGATTGGCAAACTTGAAGAGGCTGTAGACACAGGCTCTCCTTCGCTTTCATTGGAAAGCAATTTTCCAGTCTTGGAGGATCGTGACTTCGATGCGCTAACTCGAGCACATGATTTCTTAATCTCCGGATCATTGAAGGTAGGAGCAAAACCAGCGTCTCTGATCCTGCTCACAAGTTGGACATTGAATGGATTTGTGCACCAGTCTTGAATGGCAGCTGCAGAGACTGTGCCTACTCCTGCATGAAGAAGACAGTGATTGTTTCCTCTCTCTTTTAGAAATCTATTTTCAAATAATTATTGTGAAGGATCAGATCTGCATAGTTACTCATATAAACGAGCTGAAGCAAAACAGAGGTAACATAAGGTTACCTTCTGTCGCAATGAAGGAGGTTGATACAAAGAAATGCATAAGCATACCAAGAAAATATAGCACGTCGCTTATTATAGACTACTAGCAGAGAAGCTTAACTATGTGCTCAATCATGAATTGAGTTAAAATGAACACTGTTAATACCACCTGAGCATGTGACAATAAACTTTCCTTGTGAGAAAAAGCATTCCAGGTCAAGAGCCCACATTGATCAAAACATGCGACCAATCTTCAATTGGTTGATTATCCAACCAAAATACGTGTCAGGAAAGACCATCTTGGAATGAAGAGCGAAAACCAGAAAATAAATACGTACCTGGCACAAATTGAAGCTCCTCTTTTGATGCTACTAACAGTCTGCTCATACTTCCAAACCACTTTTCCAAGAGCTTGGCAGCCGAGGTACCAACAGTTGGAATGCCTAAAGCTGTTATAAGCTCGCTCAACGGTTTGCTTTTACTCTCCTGCATTAGCGCAGAAATCCAAAGATTATCACCAGGAAACATGAAGCAGGAGAAAACAGAAAACCAAGCGAGCTATAGATAAGTAGGTATTGATTTCAAAGCTTAGTCACAAAATACGTGCACTACCCAAATGTGAAATGTTAAAATTTCTATAACTATCTGACATAACAGAATTAATTAAGCCTATCAATCAAAAAGTGGACTATCAAACGAAAAGATATTCACCAGCACAATAACAGCAAATTACAGTATTTCCATTAAGAACAACACCATAGGTGCACAAAAATCTCTCGAAGTCTTAACTAGTCAGTAATGACTGCCTGCCAATATTTTTCCTGCAAGCTCAGGACCGTCAGGAAGACTCAGCTTTGTTAACCCCTAAAGGACCAAGTGTCCTAACATGTTAGGGTAGGTTCCCACAGTGTCAATTTTTATCCTAATTTTTTGAAAAACATTATGTGAATTCAATATGTCCATACAAAAATGGGGATCCAATTTTCTTTTGATTCCGACTTTGTAAGTGGAAGTTATGGAGAGAGGTTTTTGTGGGAGAATGGGCAGTTCGGGCAGGGCTTAAAATAAGCCTTAGAAATGATTTATTTTTTCATCTCTAACCACAGGATCTTGCTTAAGACTACCAAAAGAATGCATGGTAAAATTTTCATAGAATTTGTCCGTACAGATTGCAATTTAATAATCGGAAGGACCGTGGATTTAGGGTCCTTATTAATCATCGGAATATATACTGAAATCGATTAGCAGACTGACCTCGATGGTCTTGACCAGCTTAGTAGCGCTTCTCTTGCCAAGCCCCTCTAAGCGTGAGAGAGCCACAGGATCCAGGGCAAAGAAGTCAGCAGGATCTGCCACCATCCCTGCGTCTTGAAGGTCACTAACAATAGCTGGCCCCAAACCTTTGAAAAGAGTCTTTGCAAAATGCTCAATCTGTTCACATCACCAGAAGATAAATCATAATGGTTTGGAAAGACACAAGTTCTGTCACAGGAAATCAATAAAAACAAAGAATAGTAAGTGTGATTCACGAAATTAAACCAAGAAGTAGGTCTTGGTATCAATTGTTGCGTGGAATGGACGCGCTAGTACACACTGCATACTAGCACTAAATTATGACAACAAAAGTTCAATCTACAAACTGATTCAGAGACTGATGGAGATTGGTGAACGCTGAAATATATCCTAGGCATTCAAAGAGTTGGTATAGGAAGAAGCAGTGAATTCATACCTTTCGAGAGTGTCGACCAGGGCATTTATTGTTGCAGCAGCTTGTGATATTCTTATCCTTGGACACGGTGAGCTCCCCATTACAGGATGGGCAAACCTCTGGCGGAACCCATAACTGTACATGATCTGGCCTCAATGCCCTCAAAACCTGCACAACCTGACAAAAGAAACACAGCGCGTTTCCTTGTAAATTTTCTGTGCAGAACTTACTGTATAATTCAGGCTCTACTCACTATCCTGATTGACGGCTAGCTGCACAAAAGAGTACCTGTGGTATGACATCTCCAGCCCGTTGAACCACGACATGGTCTCCTTCACAGATTCCCAATTTTTCCACGATCCTGCCCCCATCAGAAAATTAGCAAACAATGAAATACAACAGAGCTTTCTACAGTCATCAAGTCGCTCATCAAAACATGGTGAATCACCCAGTAGAAGCAATCTGCCTCATCAATCCATCAATTGCAGTTACTAGGAGCAATTAATATGAAGAGATATGTACTTTTCATGTACTATTCATCAACTAATGAACCCCCAAGTGTCTCAATACGTGAAGCTGCATAATTTGATGCATAATTATGAACCTTGCAAGGACAGATCATCCCCTTATTTCAGTTACTCGCATATTAATCAGAAAACGAACTCACCCAAAGTTGTGTAGCGAAGCACGAGAGATGATGACTCCCCCCAACTCCACAGGCTGTACAAACATTAAGAGTCGATGAAGTTGGTGCTTTCAGAAGCCAGTCATAAAGCACGATACAATTCAAGAGCTCGGACAACGTTGAATTTTGACTCCCAAGATAGATTTCAACTTTGGCTTCAAGAGCTGACCAAAAATAGAAAGAAAGGACAAGTCGATGGACAAATCTTCCTTAATTGCACTAAGATCCTAACCATTCTTCAAGAAAAAAAAACATCATAACAACAACTGACCTTCAATCTTGCGTTAGGAATAATAGCGCCGGACCGTCCAATTGTGAGTTCAATGCCCTCTAATATGGTCACCACCTCTGTTGCTGCAAACTGCAGGAATCAACGCACTACTTCAAAATATGCAAATATCAAGTAAAGCGACTCTTCTTCCTCTGTTCAACATAATTTGAAAGAACACGGTTACTTTCTCTTCCAGATATATATATCTGCTGGATTCTGTAGCGCTATGGGGAAAGAAATCTTCTGAGTAAAACAATCACTTCAATCCTCGATGTTCTCAAAATTTGACGATCTACCATGAGCACAGTAAAGTTCTACAGAGTCTCCGCACCTTCCGTCTGTCAAGTTCCTGCATTGATACTATCGCTATGAGATCTTCAATCGATCGTTGAACGTCAATTATCATAAGCTCGTTAAAAAGAATGACATGTAATTCGTCCTTCTAAGTAAGAGATAGCAAATTATGCAACAAAATCACCTTCCAAGCAACAGCCCAACGTGGATCAGACCCAACTGCACCAAGCTTTGCCTGAACTGCTAAGTCGTTAGCCTTGAATATCACACCATCTGACTCGTATTTGAGACTTGGCCTTGAATCCCGCCATCTGCAAAATTAAAACATCAAGTATTGTCAAGGATGCAACCAAAGACACCTTCTACAGTAGTAGGCTAATCCCAGGCACTACTGAAGCATAATTATTGAGTACCCCTGGTTTAATTGCGGGGAAAAGAGGAACCCGATCAAGCATCTCTGAAATAGCTTTAAAAGGACACTCAGCTATTAAATCCATTTTCCAACAGTGCTCATGACCAACAAGCTAGGGAGTTGACAACTACTTTGAACTGTCAACATATTAAAAATCCGAACCCAATCTATAAACCTCCTCCAGAACAGCATGTTTGCTAAAGAATAATCAGTAAAGGACGAAGCAATACCTTGTAGCATAATGTAGAGCATCTTCAAATGAATCAAATTTGCGGTTGTCATCATTGACAGAAAATCCCATCTCCTTCAGCAAATTCAATGCACCCCATTGTGTTTTTACTAGCTGTGGTGAGGTCTCCATTCCTGCCAAAGACGAACACATTATTTTTAGTTCAAAAGGCATACATCTGCGGACAAAAATTCAGTTACAAAAATCTCTGAAATACGGAGATCAATGGGAAAGACTGGTACTTGTTATTAATAGCCAGATCAATCTCCTCGATCCATGTAGTAGCATCTGAGAAGAATGTCACAAGTATAATCTAACCAAAAGAAAAATTAGGTGAAACTTAATGGATGTCCGGATGGAGTAGAATTTCACCGGCAGCAACAGTATCCTCTGATGAAACAATAGCGTACGCCGTGAAGCTGAGACGGCGATCCTCAGCATCTCGGTTCTTAAGTATTCGTATTGACCCAGCTGCTGCATTTCGAGGGTTTGCAAAAGGCTTCTCTCCTGCCTTCACCTGTACCCAGAACCACAGGCCATATTCGTTAGTATTAGTACAACACCAAAAGACAAAAGCGCAAAATTCAGTGGCGGGCTAATTGATAAACTAGATTCACTGAGTTACTCACCTTAAGTTCATTCAACTCTTGAAAATCATACAGCGTCATGAAAACTTCGCCCCGAACCTCAATCACTGATGCATGCAAGTTTGTTTCCTCATGCAGTTCAGGAAGTACTTGAGGTATCCCTTTAAGATTTCTTGCATTGTACGTCACATCCTCTCCTACCACCACAATAGACAATGAGATTATTTACAGGCATTCAGCAAGATGACATGCATTAAAACATCGCAACTCCAGAAAAAACTACTTCTAGAAAAGAGCCTGAGATGAGTTTTGGAAACAGAGAAGAGCCTGAGATACAGCAAATAAGGCTCACTAAGATATCAGAAAGTGGAATGCGGAAATAAGAGCCAAACAATCATGTGGAATCGAAGGCATCCAGTTTAACCCCTAAAGGACTAACCAAGAAGCCCGAATTGGGCCTCATGTTCATCTTTGCAGTTTTGAGCAGGTTGTATGTGGATTTTCCTTTTGTTCAATTTATTTGTTTTTTCACCAACATATGTGATGTTCTTCACTACTTTTGGTGATATAAAATTTGGTCCCATCTGTATTATATTTTCACAATATGATCAATTGAATTTGCCATTTTCAAACCATGAATCCTTGGTCCTTTAGGGGTTAAGGAGAAACTCCTCAAACCATAGTCCCACCACCTATACTAACATTCATTCAGCTTATAATTGCATCTAATTCAGCTTATCGCAATCGTTGAAAAGGTAGGTTGTATTGACTTGCACCTTCGGAGCCATCCCCACGAGTCGCAGCACAGACCAATCTGCCCTTCTCGTAACGCAAGGTGAGTGCCAGGCCATCTACCTTTGGCTCCACGACCCAAGCTCCCGTAAAAGGTTGTTCTCCATTTGACACTCGGTTCAGCCGTTGCTGCAAGCGCTCATGCCATGCTCTCAGATCGTCTTCTGTGAGTACATACATAGCAAGTCACATCAGCATCTTCTCTTATTTCACATGAATCTAGATCATATCTAGACGATTCTTAACAGAGTGACCGCAAAATCAAACCAACATAGCTTAATGAAGATGGCCTTGTCTCTATAAATCAGGATATTACAAGTTGGTTACATAAATAGATAACAAGAATAAACTGCAAAGGTAATATATAGACATTGCGATTAGAAATCACCTTTGTAAACAGCAGCAAGACTGAGCATGGGTACTGCATGTCGTACTTTGGCAACGTCTACGGCTGGAGGAGCTCCAACCTACACAGCGAAAGCAGACGAAACACATCAGTGCTATCTTTTTAACACCTTTTAAACCATATATTAAGTGGTTACGAGATGAGTGACACAACATTACAGAACAGATCAATAAAAGTCACTAGAGTGATCAAACTACCAAGAAAGATAATAGTACAACCTTCACTATTCTCTAGACTGTCAAAACTCCCACTTCTGAACATCTGTTCAATTCACATCAACAAATTTTTCGGAACAGATAAAACGAGCAACAAAATGGACTCGCCCCTGTTTCTGAGAAAACTCCATCCTACTATAAAGCAGCACTTCGGAGAAGATTGTTGAACCTGCAATTCACAATTTACAAACAAAACCTAAGGGAAGGCACTAATATGGTTATGGTTAACCCGTGTTTTTTTTTTAGCAGTTTTAAGTAGGTCCTATGTGAACTTTTTCTTCACGTTTATTTATCTTTGATCAGCACATGCAATGTTCTTCACTGATTTTGGTGATATAAAATTTGGTCCCACCTAAATTATATTTTTCACAATATGATCAATTGAATGTCATTTTCAAACTGTGAACCGTTGGTCCTTTACGGGTTAATTGACAGAGCACATAGATCCCACGCACTTTGACTGTCACTGACTCTTTCGAAGCTTCTGCAGGTAGTTTAGATTCCAAGTCCTTGAGCTCCCGCACCAGTGCATCGTAAGCTGAGTCGCTGCAACATATCAAAAAAATTAATTTTTATTTTTATTCTAAAAAGCAGGCTTCGATATACGCCCCATGAGACTAACAACATGGAAAGTAACTCACAATGTGCAATGGAGATCATTACCTTACTACTGGATTATCTAACGTGTGATACCGATAGGAATAATCTGCAATCACCTGCCTTAGCTTCTCAGCTCTCTCCCAAATATCACCCTCACTTGCTGACTCCATGTCCACGTCACCTTTTGAGAGTTTAGGCTCACTAATTGTAGTAGCTCCTGTATTTGCAGTATCCGATTTTATCAATCCGGCTCGAATATCATTTCCTGTCAACGAATACTTCCAGTTTAAATTTTCTTGTAAAAATCGTTCCCTGTCCGCGCACTGAGCGACTAGTTTCCTCCCTTGAGAGACTTTTTCAAATTTGGTCGGAAAGCCTCCCCGAATTGAAAATCCATTTCCTAAACCGACAGAAGGCCGCGGCACCAGAGGAGAAGGAATTCCAAAGGCCATGATCGATTTACTTCGATCAGAGTTTTGAGACCTTTGCACGGGTAGGGAGGCGGCTGTAATTCTACTTCTTCTTAGAGTCGGATTGAAACCGTGCGTGTACAGAGACGCGAGGCTCACGAGCTTGCATCCCTGTCTCCGACCTCGTCTTCTCAAAGCGCTCTGCATACCTTCCAACATCACTCCATATCTTCTCTCCTCCGTACGCAAATTGAAACCAAAAAAAATCGAAAAAACCTCCCAATAACTCCAGAAAAATCAGAAAAAGTCCGAAAAAATCTGGAAAAATCCGGTAAATTCAGAAAAATGCTACGCTTCACGGCATAAGCCCGAGGCTCTTACAACAACTAGTAGGACGCATTGATGCAAACTGAAACTGATCGAAAAAACCTCGCAATAACTCCAGAAAAATCAGAAAAAGGTCCGAAAGCATCTG
This sequence comes from Pohlia nutans, assembly GCA_022496805.1. NCBI lineage: Eukaryota > Viridiplantae > Streptophyta > Bryopsida > Bryales > Mniaceae > Pohlia > Pohlia nutans. The sequence continues at coordinate 5,560,379 of CM040093.1, read as the reverse complement.
AAGAAGTCCGGGGAATTCAGAAAAATCCTACGCTTCACGGTTTCGGCCCGAGGTTCTTGCAACAACTAGTTGGACGCATTACTGCAAACTGAAACCAAAAAAACTGGAAATAAACTACAGAAAACGCCCGAAAGAGTCAGAAATTTTCAGAAAACATCGGTAACAATTCCTGCGCTTGACGGAGATTCTTGCAACAACTAGAAGAAAACACCAACTGCAAAAAATTTGTCAAACATTCGCAGCGATCTTCTGCGAGGCGAAGGACTACAATCGACAAAGGTTTAGGGTTTTAGGGCTTCAGGGTGTCCTAAAACCGTGCTTCTATGACCGTGCTTCTATGACCGTGCTTTTGGCGCTTTGAAATAATCGGACAAGGAATGGATGAATGTGGAGAAACATCATCCGATAGCTACAACATGTACTGTACAATTGAAAATTTAACCCCTAAACGTCCAAATGTCCAAAAAGTGAACGATGTACAGAATCAAACACAATTTTCTCATCCGTCATAGACTTATTGTAGTGTGGATTTTTTACTATATATTTTATGGGAAGTTAGCTTCATGCATGTGTGATCCAATTAAAAAGGGGATGATTTGTGAAAATTTTATGTCTCATTTCATGTTGTAGTGACTCACTCAAAATTTTGAAGATTTCAACGTAAAAGTGCTCTTAAAAAGTCAACTCATAAAATTAAGCAACCAAAAAATCTCCAAAAATCACTACACTTAGAGTATTACATTTCAACCCATCACAACAAATTTCATGTACAAATTATCAATATCTTATTCGTAACCAAATTACAAAAGAATTTTGAATTTTGAGTTTCAAACTTTATTCAAAAATATTGCTAATACATCATAGATCTAACAATATGGATAAAATCTAAAATTCATAATGTACAACTTTTATTCATGATTCAAGTTCAAAAATATCCCTCTTAGTTATATTTTATAAGACATCTTTGAAATTCTCCAAATCTGGAGAGGGGAGAGGACGTTTAGAGGTTAATGTGTCCCACAAGAATTATGTCCAAGAAGGTTGTGGCTACACTATCCGTTCTATATATTTAGGTTTCATTAATTATTGAATGTACTATCTAAATAAAGTACTATAAAAGAAACAAGTTTCTTTAGTTAACCCTTTAACGTCTAGATCCTTCATCAGTTTCAAAAATGTGTTATAAAATGTTTGATGAATCACAAAAAATGGAGTTGATATAAAAAGAAAAAGTTGTAAATTGCAATGTGTAGATCACACTTGTACAGTTGGATTTATCATATTTTTATTAATATTTTAAAATAAAAATTCAAAGTTTTCTTTTGAAATTCAATTAAAATCACCAATCAACAAATTTTTAATTTAAAAATGTAATGAATTTGGAATAATGTGCACTATGAGATGATTTAATGTCCATTATTTGATTCTACTTATTTTGGAAAATATTTTTTAAGATCTCACTTTTTGAACTAAGAATGAAACTTGATATAAACCACTTTGGTTATTTTAAGAAATTCACAATATCTTATTTTGAAGATCCAATGCCGATAATTTCTACACAATGTAGTCATTTCAGAATGCAAATATAAGCACGTCATAGAGCCCTCTTTATCGTTTGTTGACCACAATAATAAACTATCTATGGTCTATCTAGATTTACATTATGGAATGACTACCATGTTAAGAAAATATCGGTATTGGGTACACTGTCACAACTGGGTGTTCCTACCTTAGAGCAATGGGATCATAATCCAGTTACAATCAAAAACTTAGTTTACCTGGCAATGACATAGTAGTTCCAAATTTCATGGAATACAAATGGCATTCCTCATTACTTAGAAAAGTAGATGTAAGTGAAGATTCTCTTTCAATTTAGTTTTCAAATGGTGCTCCATTGCACTGAGTAGTGTTCTCATGGTACAGGTGTGTATTTGGCCTCAAAATCAAGTATTGGTTTTTGAAGTAGTGAATGTAGTGGTAAAAAAGGTCTTTAGTTATAAAATATTTTCAATTCCATCTTACTTCTTATTTAATTATGATATCCATCAAATTAAAATTTCAAATTACCCATCTTTGATGCATTAAATTTGATTTGTAATGACAATGTAAAAAACTTGTTTGTCATAAAAATGATATTTGAATGGTTTTTACCCTTTCCACACTATTTTTGGTATGTAAATTTAATGTTTCATTAAATCACCACATGTGCATGTGTTTTATGAAACAAACCCTTCATATGAATTTCATAATCTTGCACATTTTTCCATTCTTAGGTTTTAGAGGCTTATTAAAATCCTTTTTACACTACATTTAGATGAAACACTACATCATATTTTCTACTAATGTTGTCGTAGCACCTTGCTGGCCCAAAAATAAACCGAGACAAAAATATCATCATGTGGATATCCCTCATACCCCTAAACCTTCAAAACCTCATACACCCATCATTTACAAAAAATTAACTAAATTTCTTCAAAGTCCATTTTTCCAAAAATCCATCACTTTGGACTACTTTTTCCATTCATCCGTACCATAAAAACACCCTGCTCTGTTATGCTATGTAGATATATAGAAACTCTGGTCTTCTTTCGAGGCCAGTGTGAATAAAGTGTTTGTTCACCCCACCAATGAATTATTGCCACGGGGGGTTCACTCCATTGTCAAGTTGAACACCACGTGTGAACAAAGTTTGCGACCCCTATATTACATGCCATAGATAATTTTAAAATTTATGATATTTTTTCTACACATACATACCCATTGATAGTATCTTTTGTATATTTTTTTGAAATTTTTAGTCATCTTCATTTTTTGTAGTGATTTTTTAGTTCAATTCTGCGTCATTCTAGTTAGAAACGGTATGTTTTATAAAAAAACCAAATCATCAAATTTAGTTACCATTTTTTACTATGTAATAGGTACCGTGTATATCTACTCATGAAAAAAAATTGATAAAATTTTGACCCGTTTTGGTGATGCTTTATGTACATTTTTTACATTTTTTACATTTTTTACATGTAATTTGAGCGCACGTGGTTGTTCAACTTTACAATGGAGTGCTCTCCCCGTGATTATTGCCCACCGGACAAAGAACTTTCTTTTGTTAAATATAGTGTGTATGGATGACCATTAAGAAGTTTTTAGCAAATGATAAACAATGATTTGGTGTTACTAGAAACTATTTTCAATTTTATTTACTACTGAGTAAGTTTGTGCCGGAGTCCGTCACAACCATTTAGCAGCAGAACCTTCGTGAAGAGTATGCAACACACAATTCGCTATTTACGCACTTGGCCATATAAGCATGCACTTGGTCCCCAAGCGCATAAATTTTTTTGTCTATTTTTTTTTTTTTAAATCGACAATTATTGTCTTTCTTCAATCCTTTACATTGTAAACAAACAATTATTTTAATTATTTTCTATTCTTATCTTTATCTTTTTTTATCTTTTTTTTATAATTTTGATTTCTTTTTTGTCTTCTTTTTTGTCTTTCTTCTTGTCTTTTTTTCTTCTACTTTTTCTTCAGATGTGGTTGTTGAACCCTAAACAATGGAAGAAAAGAAAAAAAAGGTTTTTATTTTTATTTTATTTTTTAAATTAAATAATTTATTATTATTATTATTATTATTTTGTACTTTATTTGGCCGTGGCGTGCTACTGAACCCTATACTGCGGCCGCCTCCCAAAAAAATGATTTTTTTAATTTTTTCTATTTTTAGCCAATGGGTGCGCGGTCGTACACCCAAAGACCATCCCATCTCCCTCATCTCCCTCTCCACCTCCCTCCCATCTCCATCTCCACCTCCCTCCCCTCTCCTCGTATATATAGGGGAGAGAAGAGGGTCTCTCTCATTCACTCTCCCACTCCCTCCCCTCTCCTTGTATATATAAGGGAGAGAAGAGGGTCTCTCTCATTCACTCTCCCACTCCTTCTCCCTCCCCTCTCCTTGTATATATAGGGGAGAGAAGAGGGTCTCTCTCATTCACTCCACCACTCCTTCTCCCTCCCCTCTCCTCTCTCCTATATATATGAGGTTAGGGGAAGGAGAGGAAGAGGGAGAAGAGAGATGGGAGGGTCTTTGGATGCGCGGCCGCGCACCCCAGTGGCTAAAAATAGATTTTTTTTTAATTTTAATTTTTTGCTTTGCTTTGCTCCCATTGTTTAGGGTTGAGCAAATACAGCTGAAGAAAAAGTAGAAGAAAAAAAAACAAGAAGGAAGACAAAAAGGAACACAAGAAGGAAGACAAGAGGAACACAAGAAAGAAATCAAGATTAAAAAAAAGATTAAAAAAAGATAAAAATTAAAAAAATTAAAAATTAAAAGAATTATTTGTTTACAATGTAAGTGATCGTAGAAAGACAACAGTGATGTTTTTTAGAGAACTTTTTAACCAATTCTTTTAAAGTCAAATATGCTTATGAAATGAGCACACTTGGCCAAGTGCATAAATAGCGAATTGCGTGTTATGCGTGTGTTTGTGCACCACTATGTATTATATAATAGATCCTCTAATTCAAAATTAATTTGAACATTTTTGAATAATTTTTTATCCTAGATAGATAAAAACTCCGGCCTTTATTCAAGGTCGGCGTGAATAAAGTGTCTGTTCGTAATGTTAATGACTCAATGTCCACCGGACAAAGGGCCATTAGAACAAAACTACTCTCCTCTTTCGAGGATAGACACTATAGTAACCGGGTAACCAAAAAACCGTAAAAGTGACCTAGGATCTTAGGTTATTCGTGGGTCATGTGTATCTGTTGTATTTATGTGTGGGTATGTTTTGTAAGGTTACCAAGTCATGAGGCCAGGGTTGGTTGTTTTAAGGGCATTGTATCACAGTTATGTGGTCCGGGTTCGATTCCCATTGGATCCTTTTTTATCCTAATATATGTACCATACCCAAAAAGCAAGGTCGGCAAAAAAAATTGTAAAAAGATCTCGATGCCCAAATTTTCATGATTTTTTTTTCAAAAGCTCTATTTTCTATGGTGTTCAAGAAAGAGAACCTAAAATAATATCCATGGAATGTTTGAGATATTTGCATCAGCTCCGCAAAAATAAAAATACACTACAATCTTCATTTTCTCTAGTGTTATAGTCTTAAAAAGAAAATTATTTTAGGGTATAATTGTAAATTGAAGAAGTTTTTGTTACCTACACAGATAGCACTAATATCTTCACGTTGTAATGTTTTTATAGATTTGGTTAGAAATAATTGCATCTTTCTAGTCAAAAATTGCAGCTTGGAATAATTTGCTTTAGGATCTGACGGTAATTGGAACGAAGAATGTATTTACTACAAGTTTTATGCCATGTCAAGAATAATGATAATTTTCTTTATTAAATTTTTAAACCAAATTCTTCATGTTTGATTTTAAATACATTGTAATATAAAATGGAGAATATAACCATAGATAAATGTTAAATGTCTTTTATCTTTAAATATTTCTTTGGAGTAGAACAATTTTTGAGCATTGGAAAACTATTATGCAAAATAATCTCAATGTTTTCAAAAAGCTTATGATATGTAAAAATAATGTACAACAATTGATCTTATAACGTTTATAGGATGGTTGATCCAGATAAATTGTGTGATGATTCTCTTGTGATATAACTATATAAGCCTAGAGTTTTTAATTGAATAAGCCAACTTTCAATTTTTTTGAATTAATCTACTAAACACATAATTATCTCTATAAAAAAAATGTTTAAAATAAATTCCATTCATTCTATAGTTTTCTTTTTTTTTCTTTTTTTCTTTTGCTTCATCAAGTAGTCTTCAAATATATCTGTATAATCTACATGAAGAATCCTTTGTTCCATCAATCTTCAGTTCAAAACTTTTCTTCTATAAATTTCTCATGTTTGATCGTATAGCTGAAGAACTTTTATTCAATTTTATTTTTTGAATCCATTGGTTTGTTTCTAAAGAAAATTCTCTAGATTCAACAATTTGTCTTTCAATAACTTTGATTGATTTAGCAACTCGTCATAGAAAGCTTTCCCTTACTTCAATAATTAATTTCTTTTTGAATATTTTTTGCCTCTTTATCAACTATTTTCCGGATAAGTTTGTATCTCTTGCACAAAGCCTCGTTTGATCCACCATCCCTTGATTAAAAGATTTGTCTCCCAACAATTGCTTTTACCTTGGAAAATCATTCAAAAAGCAGTTTTCCACATTCTTTTCTCGATTCATCAATAAGTCCTTCAAAAATTTATCTTGTTCTAAGTTGTGTTTACATAAAGGACATCGTGGTATTGTATATCTTTGTTGTCCTGTATTAAACCAATCATTTAAACATGACTTACAAAATAAATGATTACAAATAGTTGTTAATGGATCATTAAGATCTTTGTAGCAAATACTACAATATACAATTGGATTCCCCATAATTGCTCAAAATTCAAATTTTCTTGAACGACTTTCAAATAGTTATATTTTGTGAATGACAAGATATGTTTATATATGTATGTCATTTATAACATGTAGGATTTAGCTTTTACATTTTATTTTATTTTATTTTTACATGACTTTTTATAACTAGTGTTCCTGGAAACCATACTTTTACTCTCTTTTATTTTTAGAGAAATTTGTCTATAATTTAATCCAAAATTTGTCCATATTGATACCATGATAGCGAGAGGCGGCTAAGACATCTCAATGTAACAATCAAAACAAAATAAAACAAACTACCTTCCTTAATGTATAGATTTTAGAAACAAAATATAAAGTAAAAACATTGTTAAATCATGGAGAACACATGGGCCAATGACATAGGACCAAACTACGGTATTCAGAAGGCATGATTGGAAAGAGAAATTATAAAAGTGAAACCAATTTTTTTAGGATTTTTTTTGAAAAAAATTTCATTTTCTATATTGAAATAGAGAATCTTAGAGAATATTTGCACAACCTTAGAGAACATTTGCTCTGTCCCATAATAAACTTTCTCAATCCCTTTTCATTTTGTCCAATAATAAGCTTCTTGTTGCTCAAACCAACTATTCCTATTGATTCAAGGTCTACATTGTTGTGATTAGGGTCCACACCATTGGAGTGCAATGACAAAGTTACTTTAGGAGTTTTCCTTCAACATGAAGCTCATTAAAGGAAAAAAAAATATTTGTATCGTTCCGCCCAAAAAAAATATAGTATGCATGAGTTGTCGACCCTACCTTTCAAATACATTAGGTATTCTTGAATGTGTACTTGAATTCTTTTTGGTGAATCAACTTAACCCTTAAAGGACATACTAAGCCCCTCGGGCTTAGTTTCGAGGGATATAGGAGAAAACTTTACTTTTTCTCAATCAAAAAATAAAAGGATTGGTGCTTCGGAAAGTTATTGAAAATGCGAGAGTAGATTCCCAACTTGCGCCTAATTTGATCGACTATGGAGCTGATGATGATTGAAAGAGTGCATCGGGAAAGTGAGAGATATTTTTGGGCAGCTAATTTCGGGTTAGCCGGCATGAGCGAGGCATGTGCATGGGCCTGTTTTAGCATGAGGCCGGGAGCGGGGCTCAGTGGAGTCGGCCCGGGTTGGCGGTGTCAGGCCGGGTCGGTGGGCTCGGTGGGGTTGGGCCGGGTTGGCAGATAATGTTCTTGAATTTCTCATAAAATGCACGTCATACTTCATTAATTTTATTTCTTCACATTTGTATATTTATTCGAATGGAAAATCGAAAAGTCCCAGAAATGTCTATTTTAATCCCAAAAAGTCTATTAAAATCTTAGGTGATTTTACACAAAGTTTTTGGTCATTACACATTAATAAACCTCAATTGAGGAGTTTTATTTTGAACAATTAAATATCATGTGTCACTAACGTCACTACCCTCTATTTTCTGGGATTAGTGACGTTAGTGACACATGATATTTACTTTAAAGTAAATTGCCTACATATTCTAAAAGTAAAGTGCCTACATATTCCTGAAAATAAAAGTTATTTAAAAAATATCTAGGCACTTTACTTTAGAGTAAATATCATGTGTCACTAACGTCACTAACCCCAAAAATAGAGGTTAGTGACGTTAGTCGCACATGATATTTAATTTTTCAAAATAAAACTCTTGGATTTAGGCTTATTGATGTGTAATGACCAAAAACTTTGTGTAAATTCATACCCTTGTTCAGAGTATTTATTTGATGCTTATTTTTTTTGTAAACATAACTAATATATATATTTTAAAACAGACGTTTCTCGAACTCTGCATTCTTCTATTCGAATAAATATGCAAATGTGTAGAAATAAAATTAATTAAATATGAAGAACTCAAGAACATTTTATGAAGAATTCATTTTATCAAGAATTCAAGAACATTATTCATATATGTAGATGAAGCAAATGGTTTATTTTTAGAGAACAAACTTCCCTGAAGGTCAAAAGTAGGGAGAAGATTTAATTGATTGAATCCTTTAGCACTATGTCAGCCCCGGCCAATCCCCACCGACCCGGCCCAACTCGTCGACTCGACAAGACCTCACCAACTTGGCCCAACCCCCGCCGATCCCAGTGACCCGGCCCGACCCTGCCAACCCGACTCGCCTCCAGCCTGTCAGGACATTTTTTTCCAAATTTTTGATGCCTTATCACAACATCGGGGCAACCTTGGCACGGATGCCCATATAGTGAAAATATTGATTTGATTCCTTTGGGCTGCCCGCCATTTAAGCCCATGCCCTTTAACCCCTAACCGCCCAACCATGCATATTTTGCATGATGTACGGATTTGAACTCCGATTTCTCATCCATCATGCACTTTTTGCAGTGTGGATTTTTTATTGAAACTTTTATGGGAAGTTAGCTCCGTGCATGCGTGATCCGATTAGAAAGGGGATGATTTGTGAAATTTTTATGCCTCATTTCATGTTATAGTGATTTACCCAAAATTTCGAAGATTTTAGTCTAAAAGTGCTCTTGAAAAAGTCAAGTACTAAAATTAAGCAACCAAAAAATCTCCAAAAATCACTACACTTAGAGTATTACATTTCAACCCATCCCCAAAAAATTACATTATTAGATTGTCAATATCTTATTCGTAATCATATTACAAAAGAGTTCTAAATTTTAAGTTTGAAAATTTATACACAAATATTGGTGATAGCAATCACAAATCTAACTGTATGGATAGAATCTAAAATTCACAATGTACAACTTTTATTCATTCATCAAGTTGAAAATATCCCTCTTAGTTGCATTTTATAATGCATCTTTGAAAAACTACGAAATCTGAAAATGGTGAGAACGTTTAGGGGTTTAGGGTTAACTCAATCAATAAATGGTTGATCAAAAAGTAGCCAAAATAAGATCCAAAATTCACTACACAATGTTCCAATCTTATATATTAACCCTTTGACACGTCTGCGTCCATATAATGGACGACGAACAGATTGCAACCTTTCTCAACACTAAAGCTTGTACAATTTTTCATCCATCCAAATTTCTTTTGGTTCTTGTGCTAGTTGACTATCATTTATACAATATGGATCTTCAAAATAAGATATTGTGATTTTTTGAAAAACAACACAATTGGTTTATGTCAAGTTTCATTCTTAGTTCAAAAACTAAGACCTTAAACATAGTTTTCCAAAATAAATGAAATCAAATAATAGAAACTATACCATCTTATAGTGCATGTTATTCTGATTTCAATACTATATTTTAAAAAAAAAATTGGTGTTAATTTGAGATTTTAAAGTGAATTTCAAGAAATCCTTGCAAAATTAATTAAAAATATTAATAAAAAATATGATGAATCCAAATGTACTTATGTGATCTTCACATTGATATTTACAACTTTGCTTTGTATATCAACTCCATTTTTTTTCATCAAACACTTTATAATGAATCTTTGAAAACAATGTTGAATCAAGATGTTAAAGGAACAAGGGTTTCGTTAAAAGTGCACTTCAATATGTAAAAGTGCACATGAACAATTTTTTGGAAATTTATAAATTTCATTGAAAATATGATCATTTTATAATTATCCGAGTAAGAAAAATAAAGAATATAGACATGGGTACATTTTAGGTTCATTATGCTTGGTTATTGATCAAATTACAATTTTGTGATTTTTATAAAAAAATTGAGTTAACAATAATATGAGAAACCTTGCTAGAAATTTCTTATAATTTTAAATTATTTCTTATATTAATAATTCAAATATGGTTATAAATTTAAATATATATTTTACTTACAAGATAAAAAATTGAGGTATGTACATGCACGTCTAATATTGAGAAAACATCATTGGATATGACAAAGTTTGGATATTTAAATACACACTTAATAGCAAGAAATTTTCAGTCATAAAAAAATCTCATTCACATGAAACCTTGACAAAATTATATATCAATATCGTATTGTATAAATTGTCAAGTATAAAGTATAATATAGAGCTAATATGGCAAATCTATTCTAAAAGGTTAAGGTGATATTCAAAATGAAACTTTTCACCATTTGGAATTTTTAACTCTCTTGGTTCTAACACCCAAAACAATAATCAAATTTTGGGTCCCAACGGTATTTTCCCAAGCAGTAAAAATAGAATCAATTGGAACACAACCATGTGGTTTCCGAGAGGGTTCCCAAGCACGGTGTATACAATCCGTGTACCGATTGTGAAACGTCCCTTCTTCATTTTGTAATCCTCTTGGCATTCTTGGTTGATACCATAGAACGTTTGTAATACCGTTCTCACAAGCTTGTTGACTTAGAGAGAGCACTTTTGCCAGAAAAAAAGGAATGCCTAAGTTTCAATCCATATGATTTGTTTTAAGATAAAACAATGTCTGGTCATACAAAAACAACAAGATGATTGTAAGAACATGTTAAAAAAAAGTTTTATGTAATTCAACAATAATCAAAATAGATGATGTAACTTTATGCCTTAATTTCTTAAATGCGAACAGAATTAACTATCGTCATGAGGGGTGTGGCATGTGCCTCACCCTTAAGATTTAAATAAGGCAAAATATTGTCATAAGGGGTGTGGCATGTGCCTCACCCCTTAAGATTCAAACTAGGCAAAATATTGTTATAAGGGGTGTGGCATGTGCCTCACCCCTTAAGATTCAAACTAGGCAAAATATTGTTATAAGGGGTGTGGCATGTGCCTCACCCCTTAAGATTTAAATAAGGCAAAATATTGTCATAAGGGGTGTGGCATGTGCCTCGCCCCTTAATATTTAAACTAGGAAAAATAGGGCTATAAGGGGTGTGGCATATGCCCCACCCCTTAAGAGTTAAACTAGGCAAAATATTGTTACAAGGGGTATGGCATATGCCTCACCCCTTAAGATTCAAACTAGGCAAAATATCGTCATGAGGGGTGTGGCATGTGCCTCACCCCTTAAGATTTAAACTAGGCAAAATATTGTTACCGTAGTTTACTAGCAGGTTCGGCAACTTGCTGCCTAATATTTAATTAAAGTTCAAAAAGTAGGTTCGGCACCTAAAAATAGTATATTAATACTCTCGGCTTATTGTCATGTACAACTCTCTTGCATTGGTTGACAAGTAAGATGTGAGATAAGAGTGGAGAATACTCTGTGCTTTATGCAAGTGAAGTGGAGTTGTATCCAACAAGGCATATGGGATATGTAAACTTTGAGGTGAAACACCTAGTTAGTCTTCATTTTTATAACACGCATAACTTTTGCATAGAGTCTTCAAATGACATAAAATTTGTTGGAGGTGAAAGATTACTTGATTTCTAAACTTTTCTTAGACCAACAAAATTCCAAAAAAGTTGACCTTCTATGCTCAAATGAGCTCCGAAAAACTGTCAGGAACGCATTTTGATTTTGACTTTTACACGGCTGCTTTGTTTTGTCTATATCTTTTGCATAAAGACTTATTTTGACACAAAACTTGCTGGAGGTGGAAGAAGGCTTGATTTCTCAACTTTTTTTAGTTGGACAAATTTCTATAAAACTTCATCTTCTATATTCAATTGGACTCCAAAAATCTGTGTAGGACACATTTCAAAAGCTAGAGTCTTATTACTTCTTAACCCATATTCTTTGTGGACGGATGTAAATGAACTTGATTACAAGAGCAACACCTTCTCTCCACTACAATTCACACATGCTTCCAAACGAAGTAAAAATCTAGTGGAAGGTAACAATTTCTCACTTTTCGGCAATTTGAATTATAATTTATATTATATTCGGCAAAAAATGCTAATTATATTCCGAAATTTTAGGCATCTATATTTAGAATTATTTTCTGCCGAACCTGCTAGTAAACTACGGTATAAGGGGTATGGCATATGCCGCACCCCTTAAGATTCAAACTAGGTAAAATGTCGTCATGAGGGGTGTGGCATGTGCCTCACCCCTTAAGATTTAAACTAGGCAAAATAGGGCTATAAGGGGTGTGGCATGTGACTCACCCCTTAAGATTTAAACTAGGCAAAATAGGGCTATAAGGGGTGTGGCATGTGCCTCACCCCTTAAGATTTAAACTAGGCAAAATAGGGCTATAAGGGGTGTGGCATGTGCCTCACCCCTTAAGATTTAAACTAGGCAAAATATTGCTATAAGGGGTGTGGCATGTGCCTCACCCCTTAAGATTTAAACTAGGCAAAATAGGGCTATAAAGGGTGTGGCATGTGCCTCACCCCTTAAGATTTAAATTAGGCAAAATATTGTTATAAGGATTGTGGCACATGTCTCACCTCTTAAGAATCAAATAAGGCAAAATATTGTCATAAGGGGTGTGGCATGTGCCTCGCCCCTTAAGATTCAAACTAGGCAAAATATCGTCTTAAGGGGTGTGGCATGTGCCTCACCTTTTAAGATTCTAACTAGGCAAAATATTTTTATATGGGGTGTGGCACATGTCTCGCCCCTTGAATTTCTATCAAGGCAAATTATTGTTTTACGGGGTGTCCCACCTACCTTATGCCTTCATATTTGAACAAGGTTAATACTGTTATGTGGAGTGGGGCATGTGCCTCACCTCTTAAAATTCTAACAAATTTAATTAATGTTATATGGGATGTAGCATGTGTCTTACTCGCAAGCCTAGCAATTAAATTCATAAAGGAAGTGGCACATGCGTAACCTCTAAAATCCTAACTTAACCAATTACATGTATAGATGGTGTAGCATGTATCTCAACCCTCATAAACTTAAGTGAAATTAACTTCAACAAAGGTGATTACTCTCATAAAGGGTGTTGCATGTGCCTCATCCTTTTAAACCTCATAAAACCAAATAAATTTATTAAGGTTGTAAGATTTGCGTCACCTTGTTTAGTCACAAGCAAAATTAAATTGCAGAGTAATAAGTTGAAGTAAATGAAACTAAGTAGAGGAATTAATATTGCACATGCCTAACCATTTTAAGGGTGCTATTAATATAGTGCCATCGGGGCTCCCAAAAAAATTCAAGTCAAAATTCTTAAATCTGTGTAAGTTAGAGCTATACAGACTTGGAGATCTCACAAAAGATAAATAAATTAAAATTTGAAAAACCAAAACGGCCGCTTAGGGTTTAGGTCGTGTTTTCGCTTCTTCCTACCTTTCTCTCTTCTCCGCCGCCTTTCCTCTCTGTCGCTTCTTGTTTGTGCGGCGCTTTTTTTCTCCGCCGCTCTGCCGCCTTTCCTTTCTGCCGCTCCTTGCTTGTGCGGCGCTTCTCTTCTCCACCGTCTTGCTTCGCTTGCAAAGTGCCGAATCTTGTATAGTGGTGATTTGCAACGTTAATGCCTCCGCCTTGGTACAATCCACGTTCTGATCTACTTGTTCTGCATATCTAGATAACCTTGTTTGTGTGGTACTAAACCTTCTACCTTTTTGCTACAAGTCGCATCACTTCAACTCTACTATGCGGTTAACATCTCATCCATAAACAAGTTTCAGCACACTACCAAGAATCTTGTTGATTTATCTCACTTGGGCCCCAACTTCTTGTACTAAGATCTACTTTGGAGCGCTTGTGATTCTTAGTTTCCTTCAGATCTATTGTGTTTATCACTTCAGTACTTAAATAAGGGTAAGTTTCCCACTTTCAAATTTCAAATTTCATCTAGATCTAGATCTAAATTCTTTTTAGGGTTTCCAGCTTCATTTAGTATTCAACCACCAAATTGTTGCTATGTGTACATCACAATCTCAAATCTCAGTTCCAGTAACATTTGCTTGTATTTATGAAACTCTGAAATTTGAATCTTTGAGAATTTTTGAATCATCAATATCTTAAATTATTTGTATTATAACTCACATTCCTTTAAAGTTCTAAATATTTAGGGTTCTGGACATATATCACTTGATGACACAATCTCAAAATCTAGATTATGAGTTTTGTAATTAAGTTCTCATCTCACTTATTACCAAATTCTAAATTTTAAAATTCAATGTTTTTTATTTTCAATTTGAGGAGGATGTGTGGAGTTTCTGTGAACATTTTTTGGAGTGAGGCACATGCCTCACTACTTGAATTGCAATCTGATTTTAAATTTCTACACTCACCACATACCTCACTCCTTGCATCGTAATGACAATCTCATTTTATGTTCATTATGCAAACATACCAAATGTATGCCACATATCTCACTCCATGTGTTTGGTTCTCGTTTTGATTGTATTTATGCATTTCACTCATGTGGAATTTAGAAGGTGAGGCACATGCCTCACCCCTGCTGTGTTTGATTTCAATTTTGATTGTACTTGATTGATTTTGCTCATGTGACATTTTGGAGGTGAGGCACAAGCCTCACCCTTTGTGTTTGATTCATGTTTTTGATGTCAATGAGATTATAATCTCATATTTTTCTAAGAGTGAGGCACATGCCTCACCCCTTTGTGTTTAAGTTTTTTTTTTTTATGTCATGGAGTTTATGCTCTCATATTTTTGTGAGGGTGAGGCACATGCCTCACCTCTTGTGTTTGATTTTTGTTTTTGATGTCATTGAGTTTAGGTTCACATATTTTTCTGAGGGTGAGGCACATGCCCCACCCTTTATGTTTAGTTTTTTTTTTTATGTCCTTGAGGTTATGCTCTCATCTTTTTGTGAGGGTGAGGCACATGCCTCACCCCTTTGTGTTTGGTTTTTGTTCTTGATGTCATTGAGTTTAAGCTCTCATATTTTTCTGAAGGTGAGGCACATGGCTCACCCCCTTGTGTTTAATTTTTTTTGATGTTCTTGAGTTTATGCTCTTGTATATTTGTGAGGGTGAGGCACATGCCTCCTCCGTTGTGTTTGATTTTGTTTTTGATGTCATTGAGTTTATACTCTCATATTTTTGTGAGGTTGTGGCACCCTTTGTGTTTAATTTTTATTTATAACGTTTTTAGTTGTTATTTTTCATATGGGATTTCGGGGATGAGGCACATGTCTCATTCAATGTGTTTAATTCTTATTCTCGATGTGATTGTATGTATTTTTTGCATTGTTGCTTTTCTTGAATTTAGGGGGTGAGGCACATGCCACACTCTTTCTGTATAATTTTGAATTTAGTTGTACTTAAGTTTCTTTGCTTATGTAGGATTGAGGGGGTGATGCACATGCTTTACTCCTATTGTTGATGTTATATTGAAAGGTGTGGCATTTCTTTGATTGATTGTACAAAGAATGAATCTTTTATAAATTTGAGTGTTTTTGCAATTGGAGTTTTTGGAGGTGTGGCACATGTCGCACTCTTTTAGTAAAGATCACTTATTCTTATTATTCGTAGTTTTTCATGCATATTGACTGTTTGTTTGTTTGTTGATGTTATTGTGTGATTTTAGGAGGTCTTTTTGGAGGACTTCTCATGCGGAGTAAAGGGGGCGGACCTTCAAAGACCCCTCCAAAGAAGAAAATGCATTGATACATCCAGATGTGCGCAAGGATATGTTTTCTCTAGGCTTGGAGTTTAGACTCTTTGGATGGCTAGATTTGTTTAGTTGATATTAATAATATATTATAGTATTATAGTGATATGATATAGAGTATAGAATATTTGTTACCATGTAACTTATTACTTGAGTATACTATATATTATTGTGTTTTACTATCATGGTGTATCTTTTTTCAAATTCCTTCAAAGAATTTACTGTATAAACACATAATCAACAAATTGAATTTAGTTTGTTTGCTTGGAATTGCCTCAATAAGATTTTTTTATGATTTAAAGTTTATTTTCATAAAAAGTACCACACATTCAATCTCATTATAGTATACATTGTAATATGTAAATTTAAATACAAAATTGGTTTAATTGATTGTATGGATTTATTAAGATTACCACTATGGATATGGTTCTCAAAACTTAGTATATATTTTATAGTTGTTGTTCTAATTATTAAAAGTTCAGAACTTCAAATACATAAATAAGACACATGCTTTATTTTTTTGTTCGACTTTATTGTTTTTAAATATTCAAATATAAAGTGACACAAGTACATTATTCTTTTTTTCTGAATTTATCATTTTGAATGCTTTTGCTTCCATGGTGTGTCTTGCCAATTAGGATTGGTTTATTTTTCAATCTTTTAACTCAAAATTAGGGTGCAAGTGTTACATTTTCTATTAAACTTACGAACAATTATTGAAGATGCACAAAATAATGTTTTTTAGCCGTTTAATTGATCTAATATTATAAAAAATTCTTGATTATAAACTTAAAGCACAAAATAAATATGACACACATATATTTTATATAGCATGCTTTGGATTTATTTTCAATCAATAATATCTGAAAAGACTCTAGCCAAAGTACAATATTATTGCTTATACATACCAAAATTTGTGATTAAAATATTAAAAAATAATCCCAAAAAATAGTGCACATTTCAATAGGCACTTTTAACGAAACCCTTGTTAAGGGTTAACAAACAATCTTTGAGTCAACCAGAGAGAAATGACTGATTTTGATGATTTTGATGAGAAATTCCAACAAACTTGGTTGAATACGGAAATTGAAAACCCGAAGTGAGGTTTAAATAATTGAATTACATACCTAATTAGAAAGTGAAAAGAGTTTGAGATACAATGATAGCTCCATTTTATTCATAGATATAGCCCTCCAAAGTTGAGCACATTATAGACTATGTTATGATTCAAAAGCTGAGTTTAGGCCAAATCATGTTATGTCAATGACTCAATTCAATGCAAATTGGAATCTCATTTCATCTTTGCATCACATTAAACCCTTCAATACCAAAATGAAACAAGTCTAATATACATTGTTTTAAAAAATTCATGGAAAATTCAAAAAGTCTTGAAAGTTTTGAATTTTTTAGGGAAGGTGAGTAATATGATGGAGAATCACTGAAAAAAATTGTTTTCGTAGATTAATATTTTGTAGATTTTATGGCTTATTGAATGTTTGTCAAATTGAGGGACGGATAGGGTGGTTGCCTTTAAATGCCCATGTGCACCAAAGTGTTTAATTTCATATCTCATGAGTTCTCAAAGGCATAACCACTGAAGTACATTCCAAGTCCAATGGGCCTGACCTGACGAACTCTTACAAAAAAATCTCATGAATAACTTATCATATTGGGATTTTGTAAGTTGCTATGACATTACAAGCATTTTGAGGCCTCCAAAAGGCCGTTGAAACTGCCATGCAAATAAATTATTATTATTATTATTATTATTTTGACGTGGCCAAGTTTAAGCCACATCATATTGGATTTTTTAATACTTAGTTTTTTTAAATTTATTTATTTATTTTTGCATGGCAGTTTGGTTAAACTTGCAGCCTTTGGGAGGCGGGAAATTTCTTCTAATGGTTCCACAGATGCCTAGTTTTGGCCATGCCAAACGGCAATTTTGTTCAAGTACATCCATATTCAATATATTGAAAGCCACCCATCAAGCTCTCTCTAGTTGACTCAAAGATTGCTTGTTAAAAAATACACTTATGTATGATTTTAAAATTAACATCAAGCCTAAAAAATAAAGTATCATATCCTAAAAAATAAATATAACATACTATGTAAGTGGCAATGATGGCTCACTAAAATTGAAAATAAATAATTCTTGTGGCCCCTAATTAGTATTTAGTTTATTTTGTTTACAATGATCATGGCTATTAGTGTGCATAAGTAATCAGTGTCACAAGAAATTCCTGTGTATGACAGATAGATAGATATGAACTCCGGTCCTCCTTCGAGGCCGGCGTGAATAAAGTGTCTATTCGTCTTGACAATGAGCCAGTGCCCACCGGACAAAGGGCCATTGGTGCAAGACTACTCTCCCCTTTCGGGAATAGGCACTTTAGTGGCCAGAGATAAGTACTAGTAACACTAGTAACATTGATTAGTTAGATCCTGTATGGGTATAAATTGGTGTTTATTTTGTTGGTGGTCGCCAAGTCATGGTTCCAAGGTTGGTTGGAGAGGGACGTTTGTATTACAATTAGACGGTCCGGGTTCGATTCCCGTTGAGTCCGTTTGAGCGTTATTGTGATATACATGACTTGGTGCTGCTAGTGATTTCGTCATAGGCAGGAAAGTTTGTACTAACCAACCGGCCCCGTCCCATCTACCTGAGACAAGTGTTTACTTTGAACTAGTGAAAAATAAAAATAAAAATAAAATACAAAAAAATAAATAGTGGTCTTCACCATTACCCTCTTTTTCTTTGGTAGTGTTATTTTGTTCAGTAATCTATTGGTAATGGTTGGTTATTTTCTATTTTCCTTTTATATAGAATAATTGATCCGGCATGTTGTATAGCAATGGTATTTATTTCTTTGAATGTGTGCTTAATGGTGGTTTCTGGTAGTTTAAATTTTGTTTCGAGGAGTTTCATTGAGGGAGTATGCGTTATACCTCTAGCTCCTGCTGTGATGACTATGAGTGGATCAACTTTCCAACCTAGATTAATAATGTTATTCATAAGTGGTTGATATTTTAGGTTTTTATTTTCAATTGTTTCTTGTGGGAACCTGTCGTTACAGTATGTAAATTCAATAAATTTAATTGTGAGGTTGTCTGATGGGTTTGATGGTGGGTCATTTTTGTATGGGAGTCCTTTTACGCAAAGGATGTCTGGTTTGAATCTAGCGTTGCAATGACATCTTTGTTGTTCACATGAGCATGGTAGGAGCCATGGGGGTACTGTGTTTTCTTGGGGGTTGTTGTTAAATGTTCCTGCGTTCATGAGGGTGTAGCATCTAGATTTTTGTGATGAAAGGATTAGTTTTCTTAATTCCCATACTGCTTTATTATGTCTTTTGACTCTAATGGCGTGTATATGATGGTGGTTGCATTTTAGAAGTACGTGTAGCCATGTGTCTGCATCTTCAGAGTTACAGATAGAACATGTGATTGAGGGGAATCTTTCTCTACCAAAGAATAGTTGTTTTCTTGCATTACCTATGTATTGACCGGTACGAAATTTTAAGATGTTTGTTTTTTGTGAGTCTGTGATTGTAGGGTTGGACCAGAATGCATTGGATAGTTCATTATCAATATTTGGGTTCATAGTCCATTTGCTAATGTTGGGAAATTGGGTTGCCATTATTTCTAGGTTATTTTCTTGGTCGTATTTGGTTATATATGTTTGGAGACATCTGACAAGACTTTTGTCTGGCCGTTTTGTAGGTCCTGGCCATATATCTTTTTGGAAGTAGAATGGTGTGGTATGTGCAAATTCATATGATTTTGTAGCAACGGAGTAGTTTTTTCTGGCTCCTATTTTTGTGAGTTTATCCGCTTGTTCGTTGCCTCTGTGTGTGACACTATTTGTAAATTTTGAAATCAGTTGACTTGTTGTAACGATTTAAAAAATAATCCTCACTTAAATGCTTGTATACCAATCGTAGACTTCATATTGTATGGTAAGAATTGACTTGGATGGAATATTCTTTTTATTTATGATTTCACATGCAAAAATCAATTTCTTTAAATAAAATTACTTGAAATCCTTCCATCTTCCATTTTCATATTTAGCAAACACACTAATTATGATACAAAGAGGGATTTAAAAACATGAATTAATTGCAATTAGCGGCACATACTAAAAATTTCAACTCAAATTATTGAAATTAGTGTATCCTCACACACACTAATAGCCATAATCAGTGTAGTCACGAGAAGCATCTTCTCATCGTCTCTTTCATCCATTCGAGTATCGATGAATGTGGAGTAACGTCATCCATAACGTGAATGAGAAGCAAGTTCTCGTCGTCTCTTTCATCCAAGCTGCTCTTTGTCGTGCACTTCTCTTTATTGCTCCGGTCTTCTTGTTCAGATTTTCCTGCACATTCATTGTCGCGACGGTGTTTGTTGTGATCTTTTCCACATTATATTTTCCGCGTTGGTTTAGGGTTTGCTTTCTTCACTGAGAAAGCCCTTGAGCTACGGAGCTTGATACCTTTTTCGCGACCTCATAAGGTTTCGGATCGCGTTAGCTATGACGGTATGATCCAGTGTTTGTTGTTTGAGTATTTGTCACCGTTGTTCTTTGCAGAGTATTTCTTTTCGTGTGAGTTGATCTAGCTTTGAGTATTTTTTGAATACGTTTTTGGGAAAGAAATTCTTGGTTAGGGTTACGTTGGTCGTTTCTGTGGTATTTTGAGGAATTAGTTTTGTTAATAACAAGGGAGTTCGAGTCGTTATGAAATCTTTCCCTGCCCTTGGAAGAGATCGAAAGGCTTTGTGTTTCTTTCCGGGATTGTAGAATAGGGTTTGTCTTTTAATCCCAAAATAGAAATAGAAAGGCTACTTTGAGAGCTTGTAGTAACTTTCAAAACATATCGTTTATATAAGTCGCGTATGGTTTCGTCTTTTTATTGATAAATTTTGTTAAGCTTCTTAAACGTTTTATTTAAATTATGGAAGCGATTAGGGGTTGGAAATAGCAGTGACTTATAAGTAGGGGAAAGAAAGTCGAAGTTTGATTGGCTTTGACATGTTTTTCGTAAGGTTTTTCTGACCTGATTGTTATTCAATATGCAACAGACCAATACTGTACGAGTTACTAATGTCTCGGCGAAAGCCACTGCGCACGACATTCACGACTTCTTCTCATTTTCTGGGGAGATTGAGAACATTGAACTTCACAGGTCAGCAGTGAGCTATAGCCCTTGTGAACATTATTGTCGAGGTTAATATTCTAGATGTTAGCTTTAAGTTTATTTAGATTGGCGTTTGGATAAATCTGACTATAGAAATGGATGCTTTCTTGAAACCGGCAGTCTATGTCTTCCATGCTAGTTTATTACAGTAGTTTTCCATGCTAGTTTGTCACGTACTGATTGGGTTTCCAGTCTGTTATAATGTTTCTTGTTGCATACTTGAACTGTTCTCCATATGTTCTTTACTTAACCCCTAAAGGACCAAGAAGCCCAAATTGGGCCTCATGTTTTTTACAGCACTTTTGAATAGGTCCTATGTAGACTTCCTTATATTCAAATTTATTTGTCTTTTGATCAACACATGCAATGTTCTTCACTGATTCCAGTGATATAAAATTTGGTCCTATCTGAATTATTTGTCATGATATGATTGATTGAATTTTGTCATTTTAAAATCATGAATCATGACAAGACCTATGGTGTTCGTTATGGCTCAATTTGTTTTCAATCAACGTGATAGCTCACAGGACTTGTAGTTTGGGTTTATCAGGATCCAGTGTTAACCTAGGCTGATGAATATTACTGTCGAGTGTGCAGGGATGGTGACACACAGATTGCCCTTGTGACTTTCAAAGAGGCTCAGGCTTTAGATACTGCTCTTCTTCTCTCGGTGAGAGAATTTTCCTCTGCATCAGAGTTATCCTTTAATTCAAAAAGCATTGAACCCCACTTTGATTTCAAGATTTCAGCCATCAAAACTTTCCACAGATTTGAACCTGAATCAATAAGAAACTAATATGAAGTAAGATTTCATGTACAGGGTTCAAAACTTTCATGTAAGGATATAACTCTATTGGCATTATTAATTTCTCTGGATGGTATACCGATTTACATCATGAGTTATGATTCATAATGGTTTAGCAATTGGTAGAAATTGCAGTGCTTCCTATTTTGCTAAATAGTGTGTTTTGAGAGTACTTATTAGCTAATATATGCACCTGGGTAGTGCTGTGACTGCTGAGACCTGTTTTTGATTTTGCAGGGTGCTACTGTTGTAGATAGAGCAGTCAACATTACCCCGTTGGAAGATGAATTATCTCCTAGTATAAACTCTATTCCAAGAGAGCAAGCGTTTGGGAATGATGGGGTAAGGGATTACTTTGACCTCTGTTTCTATTAGTTAACTTGCTCTACATTTACCTGAACTCTGTCGGATGTAATACATTGCTTGTCGCAAGTGCTGATTACAACTGCATCTAAGAAATAATGCTGTTGAGTTTCACTTTTATTCCTGCCTTTTAGCAGTGAACCTTTGTTTGCATACAGAGCCATTTGTATGTCTTTGCTCATCGCTTTTTCTTTTCTTTCTTTTCAGGGATCAGGTTCACGCAATCCAAATCAAGCAGTTGATGTCATTGCTACCATGCTGGCAAAAGGCTTTGTTCTTGGAAAGGATGCTGTTACCAAGGCGAAGGAGTTTGATGAGAAGCATGATCTTTCATCCAGTGCCAAGTCCTCGGTGGTGAACTTTGACAAGAATACTGGGATCAGTGAGAAGTTGACTGCAGGGACTGCTGTTGTGAATCAACAGATGAAGGCCGTCGATGAGAAGTATCAAGTTTCGGAGAAGACTCGGGCTGCCTTAGCTGTTGCTGAAGAGAAGGTTGCCATTGCAGGGTCTGCTCTCATGAAGAACCGCTACATATTGACAGGTGCTTATCGACCTCATCTTCCTCTACTTGTTTGTCAGATCTCATCTCTATTTTTCTGAGAACTTCCTTGTAATCTTGTGCTTCATAAACAAGATATAATTGCATTGTACTGATTTTCGTGGTGAGCTTGAGGTCCATCTTTATAGTATTGTGTAGTTTTTGGCTTGTTTTCAAGTCGAATATTTCTTAACCTCTAAGGACCAAGAAGCCCAAACTGGGCCTCATGCTTTTTATGGCACTTTTGAATAGGTCCTATGTAGACTTCCTTATATTCAAATTTATTTCTCTTTTGATCAACACATGCAATGTTCTTCACTGATTGCAGTGATATAAAATCTGGTCCTATCTGAATTATATTTTTCACTACATGATTGATTGAATTTGTCATTTTCAAACTATGAATCCTTGGTCCGTTAAAGGTTAATATGTAAATCATATTAGAAACTCTGGAGTTGACATGTGAGCTGCTCGATTGCAGGTGCAACTTGGGTTACTGGAGCCTTTTCAAGAGTTCAGAAGGTTGCGGCTGAAGTAAGCCAGAAAGCCAAGGAGAAGGCTAGCACAATGGAATCAGAACAGAACACGAGTCATGTCCATGAAGATCACAGTTCATCATTCTCTGAAGGCTATGGACCACTGCCATCTTTTCCAGCTGCAGAACGAGCTGCCCCGCGTGAGTCCGTCAGTTCTCAGTACCCCAATCTTGGCTATGATCATTATTCTCCTCTGCATTCAACTGAGCCACGATCAACAAGGACTCCTGCTTCTCCAGGCCATATTCTGTGAACTCCTTGATATTTTCAAGTAAGTGGCAGCTGATGAGAGTAGGGCAATAAGTTTTCAAATTTTGGTGGTTGGAAAGCTTTGGAAGCTGATGCTAACTGTCCATTCTTTGTAAGTCAGATGTTGACAAAGAACAAGTGACCTTGTACTATACTGTACAGAGTATATTTGGAAGGATAAAACTATCAGGATTTTAGTGTTTTGCAATTGATTCGGGGATGGTAATAAATGGACTGTTCACTGTTTGGATTTGGTTTGCAGTTCTTCTGAGATTGAATGCAGTCAATTAAATGAGTTCCTGATTGTGACGCATTCAACAGAGTTCAAGTAATTGTTGGTCTCAGATTATTTGGATACCTTTCTGCATTTCTTGGAAATGAATTTTTTTCCATGAAGCCATCATCCATGAATTGAATTAGCCTAGAGATAAATTATTTTAAAAATAAATAAAAAGAAAAAGCATGGCTAAATGCAGAGCTACACTAGTCTTACAATTAAAGTCTTTGTTTTGTTATAAGACATCTTTGAAATTCTCCAAATCTGGAGAGGGGTGAGGATGTTTAGGGGTTAAGGAAAGTAATTTATTTTGTTTTGAGACTGTGAGGCCATTGGCTGCGTTTGTGGTATCGTCACAAAGCTCTTGTTAGAAGAGAAGCACCAAAGTCTTTATTGCTTTTGAGACTACAATGTGAAAATTATGGAAATTTAATTGAATATTAGAGTTATCTTTAAAGTCACCTTGTGTTTGAATAAGATACCGTGAATTTTGCTTTAATGTACTCTTATTTGTTCACCCCAAATAGTTAAAAAGTATGGAAAAGCTTGGTGGTCTATCATTGTTAGGTGCGTAAGAGCTTGGTGGTCTCTAAACTCAAGGGAAACTGTCAAGAAAGACGGCTAAACTAGTTTTCCATGAGTTTGAAGACCACCAAGCTCTTACACACCTAATAATGAGAGACCACTAAGCTCTTCCCTACCTTTTAACTATTTAGGGTGAACAAATAAAAATACATTAATGCAAAATTCACGGCATCTTATTCAAACACAAGGTGACTTTAAGGATAACTCTATTGTCACCATAATTTGAATTAAATTCTGGAAAATTTATTCTAAAAATAAAATGAAATGTAAAACATTGCTAAGATAGAAGAACCTTGAACCACCATGACATCTAAAACCACCAACTTTTACACCCTTCTTTCATTTTAGGGAGAAATGTAGGCATTCATTACATGACTTATGCATTAATCCCTAAATGTCCTCACTTCCCCTAGATTTGGCAGTTTTGCAAAGATGAATTATGAAATACAACTAAGAGGGATATTTGGAACTTGATGTATGAATAAAAGTTGTACATTATGAATTTTAGATTCTATCCATACGGTTAGATCTGTGATTGCTATCACCAATATTTTTGCATAAAATTTGAAACTCAAAATTCAAAATTCTTTTGTAATTTGATTACAAATAAGATATTGATAATTTAAGGATGAAATTTGTTGTGATGGGTTGAAGTGTAATACTCTAACTATAGTGATTTTGGAGATTTTTTTGTTGCTTGATTTTATGAGTTGACTTTTTCAAGAGCACTTTTACATTGAAATCTTCAAAAAAATTGGTGGAACAGTGTGGCATGAAATGAGGCTTAAAATTATCACAAATCATCCCCTTCCTAATCGGATCACACATGCATGAAGCTAATTTCCCATAAAAAATTCAGTAAAAAATTCACACTGCAAAAAGTGCATGATGGATGAAAAATTGGAGTTCAAATCTATTCATCGTTCAACATCTGGACGGTTGGACGTTTAGGGGTTAATTGCTCAAAAGTTAAGTCATGTACTGACAAGCTACATTTCTTCCCTAAAATGATAGAAGGGTGTAGAAGGTGGTTTTAGGTTCGTGGTGGTTTAACCCCTAAACGTCCAACCCTTCAGAAAGTGGATGACGTACAGAATCAAACACTTTTCTCATTTGTCATTGACTTTTGTAGTGTGGATTTTTTACTATATATTTTATGGGGAAGTTAGCTTCATGCTTGTGTGATCCGATTAGAAAGGGGACGATTTGTGAAATTTTTATGCCTCATTTCATGTTGTAGTGATTTACCCAAAATTTCGAAGATTTTAGTGTAAAAGTGCTCTTAAAAAAGTCAACTCATAAAATTAAGCTACCAATAAATCTCCAAAAATCACTACATTTAGAGTATTACATTTCAATCCATCACAACATATTTTATGTACAAATTGTCAATATCTTATTCGTAATCAAATAACACAAGAATTCTGAATTTCAGGTTTCAAATTTTATACAAACATATTGGTGATAGCAATTGCATATCTAACTGCATGGATAGAATCAAAAATTTATAATGTACAACTTTTATTCATACATCAAGTTCAAAATATCCCTCTTCGTTACATTTTATAAGACATCTTTGAAATTCTCCAAATCTAGAGAGGTGAGGACGTTTAGGGATTAAGGTACTTCTACCTTAAAACATGGAGAACTCTAGGCCAATGTCACAAGGCCACACTAGTTATACAAGTTATGTAAAAGTCTAAACCATACATGTTACATAACATTCTTTAGTAACCCCACTGTTCATCCTTGGGAACTAGCATTACATGCCAAAATCGTTGCAGGAATCGTAATCTTTTGGAGAATCAAGACCATTTGAAGCTAAAAATGGCTTAGCAGCTCAACAAACTTCTATTTTTTTAAATAGTTTCTACATGTTCCACATCATCAATTCCATATTTAGATGTTGATTCTTTGCATTAGGGAAAGGGTGTGCTACAATACTAGCTAAAGAATAATATGCATAAAAGACATACATATATAAACATAAATTATCATCCACAAAATATAACTACTTGATTTAAGTCATTGAAGAAAATTTAAATTTTAAACAATTATGGCAGAATCTATTGTATATTGCTACAATGGTCTTGATGATCCATTAACAACTATTTGTAATAATCAATTTCGTCAGTCATGTTTGAATGACTAGCTTAATGCACAACAACAAAGATATAAAACAGTACAATGTCCTTTATATAAATACAACTTAGAACATTTAGTTAATCAAATTCAAAATCTAGATAAATATTTGGGAAATTTATTTAAATCAATTAATTTTTTCAAGTATATTTTCAACGCATTTATTTGTATACCTTGTGTAAAGCATTCTCTTGATTCAACACCTTTTTCAATTAAATAGTTGGGTTACCTCCTTGTAAACCCTCCTTAACCCTTTAACGCTTTTGGTACTGTAGCTGGGTTCACTGGTTTTCACTGGGGTTTTCCACTATGATTGATATTGCCAGAAATAGAATGGATTAAATTAGAAAGTAACTGTATAATTTTATTTTCAACTGGAGTGCAAATATTTTGCCAAAATTAGAGAATCATCCGATGGTGGGATTGGAAGATCATACTATGTCTTTGAACCGTATAATGCACACTCAAAAATGAGATTTTGAAGGGTGTGTGACTTCAAAGTTAAATTGAATTTGGGTTAAATTTTCTAAAATGAAAGTAAAGATGTTCAACAATGACCTATATCAACAGCTCTCTGTTGCAATCTTTTATGTTAAGAACAGACTTACACATAATTATTGTGAATTCTATAAGTGAAAGTGACTTATCCATGTACAGTTTAGGACAAAAATTTATACGCTAAAATATCAAGGGAGTTGGTACATGGATCAAGTTCGGAATAAATACACTAATGGAACATGAACAAGAGAACACAATCCAAAAAAATAAATAAGATAACAAACTTCCAAACACAAGAAATACCGCATAGTACATGTGTTGTATTTGCAAGTATTTACTGTATTTTCAAGTATTTACAGTATTTGAGTGTTTTGTTCATAGGTATTTTGATAGTTGCACAACTCCAAATCGAAAATTTCTTTTTTTAGAAGATGTATATTATAATGCTCATAATCTAAACTTCACAATTCAAAATCCAATTCTTCACGGATTTTCAGTTATTCACGTTTTCGACACATCAAAGACCACAATGTGGTCACTTGAGCACTAAAGGGTTTCAGAGAGCCCTTTCTGACCAGTATTATACACCAATGTTCCATTGTATTTGGCATGGTTCCACTCCTCCTATGGGTTTAAGATCAAAAGTGAAGTTAAAATTCACGTCGACAAGATTTTAATGAGCTTGGGGTCTCAATTTGAAACTTCCTATTTACAGCAAATGTCAAATATACGCCAACGTATCTACTATCCCCATCAGCCCTTTAAGGGTTAAACCCTTCTTAAACCCTTGTAACAAAAGCAAATCCCAGGCTGGCCTCCGCACTTTCTCATTAACCACCAAAACCACGCTCTCTGCGCGCCCACCCTGTTTTAGCCTCCCAGTGTTTTCAAATCTCTTTTTGCAATAACAGGAGGTTGACAAGCATCGTCGCTGATTATAATACTACTGCAAACAATGAAATAGTACACTCCGTTTTTGTATTAATCTGGTCATTGAACATGAATTTCATGTTCCTGCTTAAAAGAGTTTGCAATCGCGAGTTTTATTTCTCTCGAGACAGATCTTTCGTTCTTCGATTCATAGTTATCAGATGCGGGAATGTGCGGGGATTACGTAGTTTTTTGAAGGATGGGCGAGGACCAAGGATTTCACAAGCTGGGGATGGACTCGGATCAAGTGGTCAAGCAGAGGAGACGCCGGCTTTGTTGCGGCATTTCTTTCGTGTTTCTGGTGTCGCTCGCAATCGTAGCCATCGTGTTGAGCCAGACGATTTTCAAGTTCCGCGACCCGAGGATTTCGTTGAACAATGTCAAGGTGCAGAACGTTTCCGTGAACATTTCCGTGTTGTCGACGCTTTTGAGCGTCAAAATGTCCGCGGACGTGCGAGTGGACAACCCTAATTACTACGACTTCAAGTACGACAACAGCACCGTCCTGCTCATGTACCAGGCAAGGCTTCTTTTCTGGTTTTTGTGATAATGGTAATATTGTGACGGCTTTGTGATTTTTTTGGCTTAAATTAGCTGGCTACATTGGTCTGAGTTTAGTTAGATTCGTGTGCGATCTAAAATTTCCAAAGAATGTCAACAATTGTATTAGTAAGAAGCAATTAAGCAATACATGAACAAAATTGGTTAATAGTTGGAGCTCTAATACAAAAATGACAAGACATTGTGCCATATAAGTGAACATTGAATGATTTCGGTCTTCCCCTTTAATGCTCCTTGAATTGGTTAAATTTTTTCAAAGAGTGCATTTGAATAGCGACAATTGTATTGATAAGAAGCAATTCAACAATACATGAACAAAATTGGTTAATAGTTGGAGCTCTAATACAAAAATGACAAGACATTGGGCCAGATAAGCAACATTGAATGATTTCGGTCTTCCTCATTGAATTGGTATTCAAAGTTCAACAACAACATCCTCAATATATTCCATTAATCTCGCGAAAATCAAAGGATGCATCAAGGCGACATATGGAGACATTTATAGAGATGCAAAAAGTTATTGAACTCCATTGAATTGATTTCTACGTTGAATATCTGGCTACAATCATTGATTTTTACACCCAAGGAGAAAATTCTGGTGCAATTGATAGCCTAAAAATATAGGACTGGTGCTACCAGGAGAAGCAAGTGGGCGACGTGGAGCTCGGCGCCGGCAACATTCCGTCGCGGAAGGTTGTGGAGATTCCGGCTCTCATCACCGTGGAGGCCGTGAAAATCCTCTTGACGGGGCTGCAGGATCTCGCCGACGGCGTTGCGAGTGTTGTTCTTGATGCTGTCATTCCGGGCCGCATGAACTTGGCAAATGTTTATAAGAAATATGTCACTGTGAGGTTGAACTGTGATGTTGATATCTTCATCGGTAACCAGACGTTGAAGCACAACAATTGCAAGCAATCAATTCAGACGTGAGCTTCTGCTCACATCATTTATTTTTTCTCAAGAAGAACTCCGGTTCTCTAATGAGGCCGGCGTGAATAAAGTGTCTGTTCGACACACCCTTGATTCGATGCCCACAGGGACAAAGGACCAGTGGTGCAGGACTACTCCCCTCTCTCGAGGTTCGACTTCATCGACAACCAGACATTGAGCAAACAATCCAGATGTGAGCTGCATGATTTTTTTTCTGCTTCTTCGGCAACCAGGCATTGAAGCACAAGCAAAAGATTTGGATGTGAGCAGTATGAATTTTTTTTCTGCTTCTTCGGCAACCAGGCATTGAAGCAGAAGCAATCAATTCAGATGTGAGCTGCTTTTTTTATTTTGTTTTTTTCTGCCAACCTTCTGAATGAATGATTTCAATGCAATTAGATTGGGGTAGAGTGTTGCTCAGGGGACACTGAGCCAGTACATGTTCTATGGAGAGAGTGTACATTTCACTAATGTCTAGTCATTTTTCTTAGAGATTTTTGGTATTTAAACTTAATGCAACTACCATTGATTTCCTGTTTTTCGTTTTTCTCATTCAGCTCTTTAGGACTCCTACACTTCCTAGAAACTGCGATTGATGAAAATTGCAAACTCGCTTTGTAAACTATTTGGTTCTTACCTAATGACTATACCATGCTGGCTTTCAGTTGTATCTGTATCCTAGATCTGGAAAATTAACTGTTATTGCTACTGTATTATGGACTACACTGAATGGCGTATTTAGTGTCCCGGGACACTATTTCTAAACCCAGATACTATTTAATTTTAGGAAGATATAGTGTCGTCGTAAGAAAAAAATGAATTTAGTTTTCCAATAACATATGGCAAATATGGCATGCCACCTCATGTCACTCTCATTACTTGAAAAGAACATGGCACTCTCAATGAAAGTGAGAATGACAAGTGGAAAACTCTTATGTAGTATCAATGGACACTATTTCTCTTCACCTTTGAACAAATTGTGGTAAAAAACAATAATTCTCCTTGGACACTAAATATGCCATTCAAGTGTAGATAACTTTCGAGGTGTGAGAAGGTTAGTGGACATAATGTCAAGTTGTCTTGAATCAAGAATGTCCATGTTTTTGCTTTTTAGTTGATCAAAATCTCGAAATGAAGCATATAAATGTATTAGTAGAAACGTGGTCTTTGGGTATTAAAAGAGAGAAACTTTGGGCCAAAGTGAATGAAGAGTTTGTTGGGGGAGGTGTTGCCAACTAGACCACCAGGACTGGGCATCAACCACTGATATATCAGATTTAGGCCCTGTTCACACGTGGCTGTATGGAAGACCGGTTGTAAAAACATAATACGCACATTAAAAAATAAATGGGTTGTTTTCACATTGTTTTTCCAACGAGGCCAAAAAGCACACCTGATACCGTATATTATGGTACTACGTAAGCACACCCCGTTCACATATACAATTGTAAAATCCTTTTTTATGTCAGATTGTCAATTCTTGCATCATGTAAGAGTGTGCGTTCATATATGGGCCCGATGTAACAGAAAGTGTTTTGGCCTCAACTTGTCATCCCTCTTACTCAAGGGGTCATTTTTTACAACAGTTGTTGCTGCTGCAAGTTGCTTGCATTTATTTGTGTTCTTTCCCTTTGCATAAACAATATGTCCTCTTGTTGGTGAAGTGTTTTGTTGGCGCTCAAAGTTCTGTGTGCACTTTGTTGGGGCAAATTTTTGTAGTTTTCATGTGTGCTCTCCCGTTGTGCACTGTTTGGGATCGCGGTGGAAACTCTCAAACTTTGTCAATAAATTGAATGCACATAATAGTTTAGAATTGGGAGTCCTAATTCAAAACATGATACTACCTGTACATTGGTTTTCCAAAAAAGAATAAACTTGGACCGGAGAAACAAAAGATTGCAGCTAGTAACAAAAATTAACGGAATGCAGAAAATCAAAAAAGGAAGTGAAGGATGTACCTACTGCGACAAGTTTGCAGCAAGGCAGCAGATTGAACAGTGCAGGTATGTCTTCCCAATCCGGCTCTTTATGCAAATTCTGCAATGCTTGGGGTGTTGATTTGTGCGCAGTGTCCCTAGGTTTTGTGAACGCTTGGGCAAGGGAAAAATCCGATAGAATTGCCAATTATGTAAGCACCGCTCTTTTCTACTTGCCCATGGCAAGGCCAGGTACGAAACACCGGAAATAAAGGGCTGGAATGTTCATTTTCGGAAGATTGAGCATTAACTAAAAGCAGATGGTGCTCCCGTAGTTTTCTGTTGCTCTAAACCCGCCACTTTAAGGGTTGGGAATTTATGAGGACATAGGGAGAACTGAGCATGATTTTTCATTGGAAGACAAATCCAAGCAAAGACCAACATACTTTGAATCAAAAAATTTGGATGTTCCTAAAATTAGTTATGAATTTCTGAAGTTGAAATGACATGGGTTCTAAAGTGGTGCTCTTCACCATGGGTACATCCAAAATTTCAAAATGTTTGTCCTTGGTAGAGTGCGGGTTTAGAATTGTGGCGGGTTTAGAGCCCTCTACCTTAGCAGCTTTTTGGCTACAACCGGTGTTACGCATGTGCCACGAGGGATGACATGTAGGTCCGGTAATTGCTAAAGCACTCTGGTGTGAATGCGCACACTGTAAGTTGTTGAAATCTGGCGCTAAGAGCATGCCCTAAGGCCAGGTGCGAACATACCTTTAGAAAATAGGGATACAAGTGCCATTGGTGAGCATGCTCTTACCCTATTGGAGTAAAATTTCTCCAGGGTGGACTGTATTTCAATTTAGAACATTTAAACTGGAAAGTAGAGCAGGGCCACAACACATGGAACATAGCTTCTCGTCGACCCCAGGAGCATGTAAAACCCCAGCCTGACTCATGTGCCTGCGTGCCATGTCACCAGTGCCACCTAAGCACCGCATTAGTGCCACCTGGCGAGTGGCAATCTCGGTGGATAATGAATATGCTGTCATTTGATGCACGCTGGCCTCACAAAGCCGCCAACTGTGCACTTCCACGTGTCCACACAAATTCTGGATTGCCGTGTGGTATGGCAGTTGTTACACTTGTTCAGTGACTCGGATCAGTTGAGAACGGAAAGAAATCCTGGAAAGAAAAAGATGGCAACATGAAAGTTCTTGTGGTGGGAGTACATGATAACCTTACCGCACCTTTTGCTATGGCAAGCTTTGTCGTCCTCGTGTAGATTCAAACAAGAGATCATGTTGAACTTGTATGTACTAGTGGTGGGCGCGTGTGGCATCTTCTGCATGAAATGAACATAACATGAACAATTGTAGCATTTCTAAAGTAATCTGTCTTGACATTCGAAAGATATAACACTTGATGACAAACATAAGAAGTGTTTGAATAATGATAGAATAATTTAATAATTGGGTTCACAAAGAATTCCTTTAATACACAAACGAATGTGTCCTTTGAGGAGGATGGTGATCTTCAAAAAATCATGTCCTTTCACATATCCTTTCATAGGAAGATAGAACTATTGATACTAAGGTTTTATGTCATCAAAGGTTATATACTTTTAGCAACAATAGAGTTAACCGAAAAGAAGGACAAACTCATGTTATATAAGGTTAGTAGAAGGTGAGTCAAAGGTAGTCGAGTTAACTGGCACGGTTGCCACAGAATCCTAAGATAGAATACATGTTGAATTAATTTTGTCGAAAAACTAGTTCTAAGAGGAGTTTGGTGTCAGATGTGTGCGTTGGCTGACTAACGCGGCTTGCAAGCTTCTTTCATGGTCATCCACCTTTTCTTCCAGCTACATAATTTTGCCTATTATAGGATTACAGCAACCCCGAAGTCCAAGGAAAAGTGGAGTTTTCAATATGAGTTTTCATTTCGGCTACACTCCTGGAGAGCATAGACTTCCATTCCCTGAAATTTAGGGGGTTAAAACTGAAGTTTTGATTTCGATTAACTCAAATGTTCTACAATGTATTGTAGTTCCAAATCAACATTCATTTATTTATATTTATGTTAGATACACGCCCAACACTTATACGCACATGTATCACTTTGTCAATATAATATAATTTTGTATATATACAAATAATATATATATACAAAATCAATATCTATATTGAATTCAAGGCTTCTATTATAATGTTACTATATTGATTCATTTTCTTGGAATCCATACCATCTTTGTCACCGTACAATTACGATAAATGATTATGATTAAATGATTAATTTAAATGATTATTCTTGTAGTGAATCATTTAATCATTTAATTTTATATGTATGAGTTGAATCTCATTTATTCTCTTGCTTGTTTGTAATCATAAAGGTATGTCTATGCGAATCTATTTTTATATTTATTTACCTTTTCAGTCTCTTTTACGTTATTTATTCAATTTTTATCTTTTTATTTTCTTTTACTTTTTAAACTAAAGTTTGGTAGCCGAACTAGCAATATGGAATAAAGTATAAATTTTTAGATACAAAAATAGGTTTTAATATTAATTTTAGAATTTTATTTTATTTTTAGATCATATGAATTATGTAAAATTATGGAATTTATATTTAATCTGTTAAAATTCACTAAAAAGTATTAGATGTCATTACAAAGCCTAGTATTGAAAAACTATTATATATTTGTGATGCTTTTGTAATAACTCACTATCTTGAATATTTGGTTTTTATAAATTTTATAAAACGACTTAATTCAATTATATAAAATTATGAAAACAATGAAGTTTATCATTGGTTTTTTGTTATTAACAATTTTTATGCAAAATATTGTTTGTAGTACAGCTCGTTCAAATCACTTTCTAATACATTCAAGTAGGGATAAAGATAGAAGTCTCTTATTTCATAAAAATAGTAAAGCTAGTGATGTAAGTAATAGAACAAATTATGATGCAAGTGATACAAGTAATGCAAGAGATGCAAGTGATGGGAAAAATCATAATACAGGTGGCAAAACAATTGATGCAAGTGATGGAATAAATCATAATGCAAGTGGTAAAAGAAGTGATGCAAGTGATGAAAAAAAACATAATGCAACTTGTAAAACAAGAGATACAACTCATACAAGTGGTAAAGCAAGTAATGCAAGTGAAGCATTAGATAATGCAAGTCATGGAATATATAATGCAAGTGCTAGAGGAAATGATGGAATCGGTAAACTAAGTGATGAAAGTGGTAAAGCATATTATCCATGTCAAGTTCCAAGTGTTATACCAAATATAAAACATTTATATTTTAGGAAACCACGTCAAATACCTCATCGGCCTTTATTTTTTCGACCGTTTCCATTTCCATTTCCGAAAGATGAGCAATTTCCACCATGTTCAAAAAATCCTTTTCCTAAAGGAAATCCCCCTATAAGTACTCCTACGTCTCCCACTAATTCTTCTCCAACATCTCCTTCAAATAATGACGACGATAATATTGAAGAGTGCAACTGTTCATGCCATGTTGATAAAGATGCATCTTGTAATTGCTCTTGTTCTATATCTCCCAAAAGTAACTCTACTTCTCCTAGTAATTCTCCTCTTAGTAATCACCCTATTCAACATAGTTCTCCTCCTCCTGCTCCTCGAGAATCTCCTTCTTGTAAATAATCTTGACGCGCATAATTTTATTTCATCAACTATTGTCCTATTAGTTATTTTCTTACTCAAATCAATCATTCTTCTCATTCTCCCTATGTTAGACAATGTTCATCTCCGCTTTCAACAATAATAATATTTCTTAGTATACACATACTCTTAGAAATAAACATTAT
This sequence comes from Pohlia nutans, assembly GCA_022496805.1. Lineage (NCBI taxonomy): Eukaryota > Viridiplantae > Streptophyta > Bryopsida > Bryales > Mniaceae > Pohlia > Pohlia nutans. The sequence continues at coordinate 5,525,184 of CM040093.1, read as the reverse complement.
TACTGTCCACATTCTACAATTTTGATTCTAATTGATAAAAAAAATTCTTGAATCTTTTGTTGATACTATTGAAATATCAATAAAATGTTTTATTTCGATAATTGATACTATTGAAATATCAATATTTTTAATTTTTAATTTTGTAAATTATTTTTCTAATTGAGGAAATGTAGTATATCATTCTTTGTGCAATGTGTAATGTAAGCATTGACAAAATATAGGTCTCATCAAACTAGGACTCTTCAGTGCCTCTACCTTTGCTTCAACAATTTATTATAATGGTTGAGTCCATGAACATCATGTTTTATAGTGTTTTTTGAACGTTATTATTGGGTTGTAGATTAATTTTTCTAAATTTGAATTATATGTTACAAATTCAAAGTATTGGAATTTTTCATATCTAGGGTAGATTGATCTTCAACACAAATATCTTTTATTTTTTTATAAATAGTTCAAAAGGACCAAATGTAGATGCATGCCTTTTCAACTACTAAAGCATATAATAGAGTCTTCTCTCTAATGCACTCTAATGTACTATTTGCAACTCAATGGTCCTTGTACAAGTGTTTTTGTCGATTATTCTTGTAATGAATCATTTAATCATTTAATCATTTAAATGATTAAATGATTAATCAATTACGATCAAGGTTGCCATAGTAAATGAAAATGTGCTGACTCAATAGAGTTATCCATAAAGTCTTTGGGGAACCTCGCTTTCAACCAATATTCTTCTTGATGCCCGGTCGCCAAACAAAAGGCCCTCTTGTCAGGCCCTCCTTATTTTGAATTTGAACACAAACTGGTTTCTGCCGTCAAAAAGAGGAAAACTCCAGTTCTGCCTTGTGTAATCAAATGCGCCAAGGATTTCTCTGCTAGCCAGCAACTAAAAAAGCAATGAGTGAGCTCCTTCGAGCATGGAATTCTAAACTTGGGTGAGGACGCTCCACAGTCCATATGCCGATCAATATAAAGGAATGGTTTTTTATCTCTCATTTCCTCATGACTCTGTCCGCCTCTCAAAATATACTTATCCACCCCCACGAGCTCCTTTTTTATTTTCCTCTTTGTACTTTAGTATTGGGGCAACATGAAGTATGTGGATAATTCAGTCTAAAACAAGGAGCTAACAAGTCCGAAATTCCTTAAAGCTCTCTTTTAAACTTCCCTTTTGCTTTACGGATACACTCATTTTGGGGTTACTGTAGCACTTCCTAGGAAAATGGAAGCAAAAAACAGAACATGACTTTACGGATAACTCTAATACTCACTTCTACTTTCCTACTTTCCTGATGAAAAGATGAATGTAGCGAAAAGATAAAGAAGGAGGAAGTTGGGAAAGAAGGTCACCGCCGAGACTGTGAACAACTTCCTGGCCAGGCCAAAGGCCAAAGGGCTGGCTGCTGCTATAAGAGCCGCCTGGCGGCCGCTTCGGTCCTTCATCAATTCGTTTTTGCACTGGATTCCGGTGCCTTCTGTCTTCGGAGACCATTAGGTTTAGCAAATTGCAACAAATGCGGCATCGAACGAGCTAGAATTGAGCATTTCAGGTACAGAATTCGGGTTTAAAGGTTATCTGCAGGGTTAGAGGTTGCGGTGCGGCGGTTGCCTCCTGATTGTGAGGCACTTTCTGTACTTTATAGGATTTATTTTGAGATCAGGATTTTTTTGAGATTTTTTTGAGCGATTTATTATTTTTCGGAATTGGAAGTTTCTTGAAAGTTTTGAGAAAGTTTTTGAAGTTTTTGAGGAAGATAAGGGCGGCAGGGAGATCCGGAATGGCTGCTTTGCCGAGAGCTGACATCGTACGGAAGGCGTCGAGCTCGGTGGCCAATGTGAAGCCTCGTTTCTGTGAAAGCGGTTGTGTGAAGTGTGCGCCAGTGTCGTTTGCTCTCAGGTCGGACGGGTCGTCTTCTTGCTTGCGGTCGGAATGCTCCTCGTCGTCTTCGAATGCTTTGTTCCCGAGTTTCGTGTCGCGGACGGGAACGAAACAGAGGAGTGCTAAGCGTTTGGTATCTTCTACCGTCGCTATCTTGATGGAAGAGAGGGATCAGAGTGACTCCAATTTGTTAGAGAGTTTTAGGGATGTTATTCCCTTGCTGGAGTTTCAGAATACTTTACCGTGCTATCCTGCTGCCGAAGATGTGAATCTGAGTGTTATGGAGTATCTTGAAGGGGATCAGATATGGCTGAAGATGCGGGAGGAAGCGCGGTGGGACTCTGTCAAGGAGCCAGCGCTAGCCAGTTACTTATATTCGACAATTCTTTCACACAGGTCACTTGAGAGAGCGCTCGCTTTCCACCTCGGAAACAAGCTCTGCAGCAGTACGCTTCTGAGCACTCAGCTCTTTAGTCTTTTTAACGACACATATTTGGAGGACGCAGGCATACGTCGAGCTATACGCGACGATATCAGAGCTGTTAAGGAGCGCGACCCGGCGTGCGTTTCTTACTCCCATTGTTTGCTCAATTTTAAAGGATTCTTGTCATGTCAAGCTCACAGAGTAGCGCATAGGCTGTGGAAGCAAGGGCGACACTCTCTGGCCCTTGCTATCCAGAGCAGAGTCTCGGAGGTTTTCCACGTAGACATTCATCCTGCAGCCAAGATAGGCTCGGGTATTCTTTTTGACCATGCCACAGGGCTGGTTGTAGGCGAGACGGCCACCATAGGAAACAACGTTTCAATTTTGCACCACGTTACTCTCGGCGGTACTGGCGCTGTCGGAGGTGATCGGCATCCGAAAATCGGCGATGGCGTTCTCATAGGAGCCGGGGCAATCATTCTCGGCAACATCACAATTGGAGCTGGCGCAAAGATTGGAGCCGGTTCTATTGTGCTCATTGATGTACCTCCACACACAACAGCCGTAGGAAATCCGGCGCGCTTAGTCGGCGGCCAACAGAAGCCGAAGCAGTTGAAGGATATTCCTGGTGAAACCATGGATCATACTTCCTTCATCAAGGACTGGTCCGACTACGTGATTTAGATTTAGTAGAAAGCTCACCATTTAGCAAGAATTCAGAAATTTTGTCTGGAACTTTAATATATACGCATCTGAGTATGCGTTGTTTCGTGTTGGCCGGTGTATTGATTGGATTGTCCATGGATTATCTCTCTGTATCTGTTGCTCTCGCTTATCTGCATTTATTTCACTGCAGTGGGAAACTGGGAATATACTTCAGCTGAAGAAAGATCGCCTTGTACCAGCAGCGTCCGTGGGAGCGTATACTACATCACGGGTACGTACGTTATTTTAATCTTTGGTATTGCGACATTGACGGAATTGGACGTGTACTGAAAGAGAGAACGGCACATGCTGCATATATCAAATCTTGTCCATGCAACAGATGTGGACGGGAGGGCAGCTGGGATTAAATCAACCTAACCAATCAAATCTGATCATGTTTCACGGTTTCACCTCACCCAATCAAATTTGTTCATTTTTCATCGCAAGTAGGTCCGTGGAATGTGCACAACGTCATAGGTATGAAATAAATCCTAGTTCCACTTTTCTCTTGCCTACTTGCCTACTTCCATGGGAACCTTCTCAAGTCCATGAAACTTGACTCTTACTATGCTAGCGGTCCTTGCCTACTTGCCTACTTCCATGGGAACCTTCTCAAGTCCATGAAACTTGACTCTTACTATGCTAGCGGTCCTCACTAGAGGGGATAATATGCTTTGTAAATCAGCGCTTTCTCACGATTTTTGGCAAACATAGATAAGGGCAGATGTGGAAGACTATATGAAGCTCCTTTTCACTTATGGAAGTAGGGCAAAAAGTTATCGGAACATTAAAGCAATTGGAAAGCTGACAGCCGAGGAGCAATGGAAGGAATGAAGAAAGACTGTCCAAGCAGACGATAAACGAGGTGTATGCTATCTGTGATGATGAAACATATTTCTGTCAGTAAGAAATCTGTAACAACGAATAACCCAAATCTGGTTGTAGTAACTAATGCCAGTCGATTTAGGGCTTGTTTACACCAAGGAAGTTTGGGTTGGAGCCCAAAGAGGTGGAGGGCTTTGATTGGAAGGTAGGCATGGTACCTCGCTTTTGGGTTTACACCAAATCAAAGTTGGGTTGTAGCTCAAATTTTTTTCAGTGGATGAAAATCCTTGCTGGAATCCTAGTTGGCCGAAATGAATAGTGATTTCCTGGACCTACGGGTAGTTTTTGTTGGGAAGGTCTCGGAGGTACCCAACCCCGAATTCCAGGAGGAAATTCAGGGAATTTTTTTTCGGTCATTCATATATATTTGTTTATTGATTGTTTCTAGGATGTTTTTGGCCTGATTTTTTTTTGAGGATTTTTTTTGTTTGCACTATTACCGTTAGGTGGAAGTTACCGTTTACTACCATAGGTAGAAATTACCGTAGGAAGTGCAACGTCTCATTCTTTTGGAGCTTAAAATATAATTTTTTTTTTGGAGTTTGTAATTGTTGATTGAAAAGGAGAAGGCATTTGCTCACTTCTTCACCTCTTTAGATTGCTTGTGTATTGTGGTTGTTGTGTTTTTCTCATTTTTTTTTCTAATTAGTTGTGCAATGGAAGGGGGGTATGCTCAAGTTGTTGAGTCAAGTGAGCCTCAAATTTATAGTCAGAATTCAGCTTGGATGATGAGCTCCTCTTCTATTCCTCAATTTCAGACCCACGGTCCATCATTGAAAGTTCCAAGTGCATTTCAAAATGTGGGCAATAGTTTCTCTCAATCTCCGTATGTTAGATTGCCGTATAGTGACAATGAGGTGCAAGAAGTTGGATATCAACCTCCATCTCAAATTTCTTCACACAATCAACAATTTTTACAGTCTTCCAATTTTTTGCAGCCACCATTTTTCTCACAGCCCAAGGTTTTTAGGGATGTTGGCAAGAGTGTATTGCTAGAAGTGAAGAAGGAAGGAGAATCGAAGGTTGTTCCTAAGAAGCGAGGTAGAGGTCCAACAAAGTCCAAAGGAGGGGAGAAGGAAGCAAAGAAGAGCAAGAAATTTGAAGAGAAGGCATGTTTTGAAGAAGGTGAGAAGGATGACAATGATGAGAGCTTACACTGGAAAGATGAAGAAGTAGAGACATTGATTGCTGTGCGTGGAGAATTGGCCCAAGAATTTTCGAAAGCAGCCAAAAAACAAGGTATGTGCTCAATTTATAGATTACAGCTTCAATATTTAGAAATATTGATGATTTTTTTACTTAGTGCAAAATGTTTGTCCAAAACCGAGGTGCCTTTTGGTGCCTTTGCCTTCGCCTGGCGGGCTGAAAAGGGCCAATTGGGCCCCGTATGAGGCCCCCCCTTTCCCCCCCATTAAATCTTTAGACTAGTCGCGGCTTGGGCAAAAGCAAGCCACCGTCCGGGTTTGAACCGGGGACCTCTTGCCTCCAAGTGGGCACCCAAGGTTCATCCACCTAACTCAATACTCTTCTCACATCCCAATGTACAATCAATGCATAATTCCATTCTTATTTGATTTTTCAGTGAGGTTGTATGTGCTGGAATGTAAATTTCATTGCCACTTAGAGGCCTTTAGAGTGTTCTTTTCTTGTTTTTTCATCTTTCAAATGTTTATGAAGTATGTGTGTTATTCAATAAGCATTCTAAACATGTGGTGAATGTAAATTTTGAAGGTCAAAATGCATGGTTGAAGGTTGAAGCTCGTATGGCAGCATCAATTCGAGGATGTTCTCGAACCGCTATAGCTTGCAAGAAGAAATACGGAGGTATTCTCACCCAATACAGGAATGATAAGCGGCATGATGAGGTTTCAGGCAATGACCGCCATGAGCATTCTAAATGGTTTGAACAAATGGATTTGTGGAATGGAACAAGAGCAAGCGTAAGTAACCAAATTCCAGCAAGTGCTCAAGAGAGTATTCAAGAGTCACCTACACCTGAGAAATCTGTTCAAATAGGTGAAAAAAAAACCAAGGCAGATAGACTAGAAGGATTTCTAGAATCCGTAGTGAAAAATAGCACAGACATGATTGAAAGCTTCAAATCTACTTCTACATTGCTTAGTATGATGGAAGCTCACATGGCAGCTTTAGTAAATAAATTCTAAGACTATTACATACTCATATCACTATCCGTATCATCAAAAACAATTGTAGAATTTTTTTGCAAGTGATATTTCCATAGGGCTTTGGCTATGGACACATGTGAATCAGTTGCTTCTTGAAGTAAAATGGATTCTTCTTCATCTTCTTTGATCAAAAAAAGGTTTTCAGCCTCTCCATAATCCTCTTCCGCAATTGTAATTGGTTCTTTTCTTCCAATTCCTATCCTTCTTCTCACTTCAGCAATTGCAGTCCTCTCTCCCCTCAATTCTTGTCCAGCTGCTATTTGTCCTTCAATTTCTCTTCTTTCCAAATCTTCTTCAGCAACTTTGATCCATTCCTGATCAAACACATCTGCCGAGATAATGCAAATATTGTGTAAAATAATACAACTAGCAACCACGTCCGGCACATATTTCAATGGACATTCCATACGCTTCATAATGATCCTCCACCTACACTTCAAAATTCCAAAAGCTCGCTCCACGCACATATGAGTAGAACTTTGAATGAAGTTCCAATGCGCTTTATATGCCGGAAGAGAAACATCCACTCCTCCTTTGAAAGGACAATAAATCCATGGCCTTACAGGATAAGCGGCATCTCCAATCAGCTTGTAAGGTAGTAATTTTCCCTCAATGCATTTTCTACCCACTTTTGTAAGTTTAAAAACTGTACAATCATGCATGCTCCCGGCCCATCCAAACTCATAGTCCCAAAAAATGCAATTTGTATCAACTATGCCTTGCAACAATGCAGAGTGAAAAGATTTCCGACAATAATAATCTTCACCCCCATTTACTGGTGCTATAATTGGTATATGAGATCCATCTATAGCTCCCACTACATATGGAATGCCATGTAATGCTTCAAAGTCCTTTGCTAATTCCCGAAATTTATATTCACTTGGAAACGTCACAAATTTCTTTTGAAGATGTAATCTCACCATTCTACAAAAGTCCCTTACTATTTTTGAAACAGTGCTTTTGGCTACTCCAAATAAATCACCAACAATTTGCAATCCATTTCCACTTCCAAGCCTCACCAATGACATTGCCACTCTTCTCTCTACTGTAATAGAATTTCTATAATTTGTATCTTGTTTCCTCAAAAAAGGACCCAATTCCTCACAAAGATATTGAAAGGTAGCATGTGAAACTCTAGTTCTTTCCCGAAACATTAACTCCGTGTAAGAGCCCATCAAATGTCTGTCACAAAATCCCTCTTGCCTATCAATGCTCCACACACCTCTCTCTTTTCTATTCCACAAGCCACACAAAGTCACAACCAAAGCTGAATTTTGCAATTCAAAGCCCAAAATGAGGGCTTGCATGCTCAAAACATGTTGAATCAACATATAAAAGCACCAATACATAGCTAGTACCACTAGAGCTCGTTCTCTTCTTTCCATGATGCCAAAAATCATCATAAACGGCCAAAATTTGAGAGAGATTGAACAAAACAGCACTCAAAGATGTAGGGCAGCATTGACTACAAAAGATTCTATGAGTATGGGGTAAATTAAAAAAAACTTCTATGGATAACTCTACTTTAAAAATTCAGCCCAAGTGCACAATGGGCCATGACTCAACTCTCTTGGTTTACACCAAATGTTTGGGCCACTACCTACTTATAAGTCCCTTGTTTCAAGCATGGTACCCCACTTACAATGGTCTCATCCCTTGAACAAAGTACCACTTGTGTTCATGGGTTGGAGCCCAAGTTTTTTGGTGTAAACAGGCCCTTATGTTGGAAGCTAATGTGACCACGTGATCATACAAATGCAGCATTCAAAATAGAAAAGATGCATACATTCATTCGACCTTCATTACAGCCACGAAAACCGATTCCGTAGCTGATGTGAGGTATGCAATCGAACTGAAAAGTTTGTATTTTTCTCCTTTTTGGCGCACCCCTTTTGTTTCATCAAAAAAAAAAAGCTTTACAAACTGAAACTTAATCAGTACACTGATATCACCATATATTGTGGCCCACGGTATTTTTGAACGGCCTCACTAATAATTATTTTCCCAAAATACTGTGGTAGAATTCATCCAAATTTGATGAAAATGTGTTCAAATGGATGAAACATTGTTCAAACAGATGAAAATGTGTTCAAAACAAATTATCCACCCACGGTATGTGGTAATTTCAGTGTACCGCAAAAACCTGATTAGGGTTAGAGTGTTATTTCTGAGTAGGAAAATGCAACAGTATTTGTGGTTGTGATTATCGCTACTACTAACTTACCTTGCTTATGGATCAAGTTACAAACTCTTCATTGTGGTTGCAAATGGTTCTTGCATTCGAATTCTAGATTAATGTATGTTGCCTTAACAGTGACCCCTAATCAAGTTTACAGCATTTCAGTGCGACCAAAGGATGAGACTGATGCTGATGGAAAGAAAAACTGCAAGGGCATCAACAACAGAGTGGTAAACATATGAAGAACTAAAGGACGCCTTGAGGACATACAGCCAGCAACAAGCATTCAAGAAGTTCAGGAAACAAAATTTTGTTAATTCTGCTGTTGAATGCACATCTTCAAACACTTCATCTACCTCTCTCTCTCGGTAAAAAAATCCTGTCTCTACACTCACTACCGTGGCATCTCCTGCCAGTTGCATCAGTTTTCGGTTCACGATTCTAAACCTCGCTAATCTCATCGGCAAAATTCTGGACTTTTCATGCTCACAAGCTCAAAGAGCGCTAATAATCACATCAAGTGATCAGACGCATGCAAATGCTCCATTGTGATTTCCCAGCTACGACGTTGCTGTAGCTAGCATTTAATTTACAAATATCGGTCTTCTAGTTTGTTGAGAGAAGGTCGACCCTCGATCGTAGTTCAATTTTCTCCTCCCATTTGGTCTTCTTCCAGGAGCTCCTAATGCGCAACGTTTTAGGAATATTCTAGTTTTCGAAGTTTTCTGGTGATTGGAACTCTAATCCTTCTTGCTTCGATGGCTTGGAAATTAATCATTCAAGAAATTGCTGTGGCAGCTCGTAATCTGGGGAAAATATTTTGGCCCGGGGCGAGGATGCAATTTGGGTCGTATTGCTGTTTCCTGCGAGCGAAAGTCTCCCAGCGTTGAGTCCCGAAATGGAGTTTCCAGCTCTCGAGGTCTTCGTGCTCGGGAAGGTACATCTTGCACCCCAGCCCTGCAGTGTGACAAACCTCCATGATCTTGTCGTTCTCGGCAATCAAGCTGCTCAGCAGGGGTCCAGACGATGGCAACGAGATTCGAAGAAACGCGACTAGGTAGAATATGCTCTCGTCTGGTATCACCGCCGAGGAGCGTACGTCCCACCTGCATGCCCACCACGATTGGTATTATTTTATAATTCCATTTTGTAGAGTCAAGGTAGAAAAATGGAACTTAACGCAAGTTGAAACATAATTTTTGGATCAAAAAATAAATTTTCAAAATATAGAGTGTCCTATTCATGTCAGTTAGGAGGAACTATTTTTGTTACAAAAGGATTCAAATTGCAGATGATAAAATCAACAAGAGAACCTATGATTACACATCACATACAGTATGCTAAAGAACCCAATTACAAAGAACCCATTTACACATGTTAGAGGTAGTAAAACGAACAACAGTACTCTACGTATGAGTCAGTTTCGTGAATAATTAAGAAGAATTTGAAGCATGTTCAACTTTTGATAAACTTGTAGAGCAATATCTGAAAACAAAGAATTAATTGTTTCTTTTGTTCTTTGTGAAATCCCAAAACATCATAATTAGTTCAAATTTCCAAAATTTTGAAAATTAAGAAATGGCATTTTGTACAGTTTGAATTCTATAATTAAACTATTTCAACGCACTATTGTTGAATCTGACCTAAGGGTATGGTACATCATGAGTGTGAGACTCGTACCTTTCTCTTTTGAGAGGGTATATGAGAATAGGTCCACTGAAGTCGCCTTTGATCAGGTGCTTGAAGATGAGAGTGTCGAAGGCAGCGATCGACGAGCGCGGCACGAACAGATTGAGCCATGGATGGGGCACGTCCCACAGTCCTTGCGAAGCCAAGTTCAGCTCCACGTCGTGGAGTCTGTTGAGGAACTTTGCGTAAGGTACGTCTGTGGTGAAAATCAGGGTTGGGATGAAGCTCAATGGAGCCAACATGCTCTCCACCGTCTGCATGCGTCAAGGTTACAATACATGAGAATAGGAGATGTCGCCTTTGATTGAAGGGGTCATGAACGCAAACGATTCTTAAACCTGCCGGGAAATGGATATGGCGATGGCTATGGCCCATACGTACCTGATTTAGCGTGTCCATGTCGCGCCAGCTGAACTTCTTCACAAGCTCGATGTAATACAACACGGAGCCCCCTTCGTGAGGGATCATGTCAGCGTCAATCTTCTTCCCATCGAACGGCACCGAGTTCCAGCCATTGTTCATATCCTCGTTCTTCAACACCACAAACCCCTCGATGTAGTCGAACGCCTCTACTTCTGGAGGCTCCTGCGAAGCGAGCATTTCTTGGTCCCTCGTGAACGCCGCGAAGTCCGTGTACATCGCTCGAATCCACCTGACCTGCACCAGGTAACAATTAATCATCACATCCTCATCATTGCAGCTAATGAGAATCGAACTAATAGTGGGTACGTTTCAGAGTACATATATTGAACATTATTTTCCTCCCTAACAACTAGCCGGGCTTTGGATTTATTCGGCGATTTCCAAACCCTATCACAATCCCTATCGCCCAAATTTCAAAACCGAACTGAACACAATACATTTAAGCATGTTTTACCTTCTCGTGAGCAGGCTCAAGCATAATGCGCGCGCTCGTGATGATTCCAAACTGGCCCAGACCGCCAAGCACGCCGTAAAACAAGTCAGGGTGCTTGGAGGGGGAGCACTGCACCGCACGCCCAGTCCCAGTAACAACATCAAGCTGCAACACGTTGCTGATCTCGGGTCCAAACCGAAACGTCTGGCCCCCCACGCCGGCGTTCGACAGCGTGCCGCCGATGCTGAGGTACAGGTAGTCAGTCCAGGACCGGGGCGCCATGCCTTCCTTCAATGTGGCCTTCAACACATCGATCCACAGCTCCCCTCCTGCGGCGTCCACGAACGGTTGTTGCGTTCCAGTTGCTGCCTGCACTCTGATGCCTTTCAATGACGACATTTCGATCACCACCCCATTCAATGCCTGCACACACCACAACATCATGTGAGAATAACTCTTCAAACCTCATTGACATTCTAGCATTGACTGCAATAGTGAAAAAGTTGGGACCCCAAGTGCTAAGATGTCTGAAATGTCCAATATGGCCATCTGCGATATCACTGAACTTTGCATTTTCTCGCTTTACCTTGATTTTCTGATTGCAATACATCATTTTCAAGCTCGACTTGTGTTCTATACTACAAGACCCACAGTGTCGATTGTGTCAAACTAAAGTCATTTTCACACAAACAGATGATTTGCAGCAGGGGGTCCAATTTTCCTACAGTACAATAAAACTCTCAAATCTCATTGACATTCTAGCATTGACTGTACATAGCACTTTTCAAACTATGTCATAGTGAAAAAGTTGGGACCCAAAGTGGTAAGTTGGGACTCCTAAGTGTCTAAAACGTTCAATATGGCCATCTGCATCATAACATTCAGTAGCCTTCATGCTCAGTCTCTGCCTTTCCTTCATGCATCATCTTGGGACTTCCACCTGTCCACTTAGCTACTGATCTGGTGGAATATGCTGCACTATGGGGCAAGGCAGAGCCAAGTGCTACAAGCTACTGAATGTTATGCATCACTGAACTTTGCAACGGTGCCATTTTCTCATTTTACCTCGGTTTCCTGATTGCAATACAGCTCTTGTTCTACGATACAAAATCAACAGTGTCAATCGTGGTCAATTTCACACAAACTGAGATGATTTGCAGCTGGGGGTCCAATTTTCCTACACTACAGAAAACAGACAGTGGACGCTTAGGGGTTAAAGCGGTTGGAGTGCATGCATCCAAGAGAGATAATCCAAGGGGGGTTAGTTGAGTTCAATTGATGGAATAATTGTCAGGGTGACAGGAAAATCTAGGTTGTCTGTACGAGAGATTTTGGATTCACACGCAATTTATTCTCTTGCCAGAGTACTAACTACTGTCCAACTTCCGGATTCCATGGCAGCTCTCAGAAAGCTTCAGGCACGCACAAGATTTAGGCTGTTTAAAAGCTACATGGAATCAAGGTATACAGTCAATCCAGGTTGATGTAGCAGGCTCTTGAACCAACCACACCTGTGACCACCGGATTGCAGGCTCAGAAGGAGCCATGAGGGCAGTGTCTGAAAATTGGAATTTTGGCAATAGAGAATTAATGAGAGGGTGCTCATATCATGCTTGACGTACTTCTGATTTTGATTCCTGAGCAACTGATTAGCACCCATACTTGTCCAGGCTCCAGTACCAACTTTTGGCGGTTCAGTTCAAGACTGCAAATCGAGGTATGGGAATCTAATGCTGAACTTAAATTCAGAGCGTGAATGAAAAGTTTGCCTCATTCAACTGACTACGCCACGTGAGTGTGCACAGACAGTGTCAAGTGTGCCTCTAATTCAGAGAGCCCTAGACTAACCAAACCTTGATTTTTGACTGCTGAAAGTTTTAAACTGGCTTTGCAACCTCTGCCAGGCTCTGCAAAAGGGATCAATTAACTGATTTCCAGTGACCACTGACAGACACATGCAGCCAATGTCGGCTGGAAAATTTATCATTGAAATTCACTCCCAATCAATGACGGTACAGAAGGGAATCTAAGTACGAATTGGGTGAAACTGGACGGGTCGTTCAATCAACACTATCTGCACTCCAGTTGAACCAAGATAAAACCTAATGATGTCAAAATCATAAATGGTACTCAACCCTCAATTTCAAACCTCCAAGGTAACTAGTGACTCAATCCCTCACTCAAATTCGAAAATGCAAAGAAACAATCACCGTTTCAAATCCAAAACTGGCAGTCAATTTTCACAGCCTCAAGAAAATGAAAAGTAAATTCAATAAAAGCGAAGGTACATTCTTATGTCTACTTAGTGTGGGCGGTTACCCTACCTGTCATTGAAGCATAGAAGTGCAAATAGTGTTATCGTCTCGGCAATGGATTCATATAAAATCGAAAATAAATTCGTACTAACAGTCTTCTGTCTACTCTACTTAGTGGTCAGTCACTCTACTAACTTGTTATTGAAGCATAGAAATGTGATCAGAGCTGTCATCGGATTCGAAACTGTAAGCTGATTCATAGAAAGTAAATTCATAAAATGAGAAATAAAGACTGTACTAACACTCTTCTACAGTCTAGTACTCAGAGTGGGCAGGCGTAGCCTCCAACTACCATTCAAGCAATGGAGTGCAAACCGTGTTGTCATCACGCCGAAAGTTAAAAGTAAATTCAGGTACCGCTAGATATCTATGAGCGTGATTGAAACATAGGAATGCAAAATCAGAACATTCTTGAGCAGCCTTGGCTTGGTCCCTTTTCTACGGTGCTATTGGATAGGAATCATTTCTCGAAATGATGCCTGAGCTACAGTAGCATTCTAAACTTTCAATTCAAGATTGTTCCTGTAAAAAAGGGACCAAGCCAATCCAGTTCAAGAATGTTGTCATCACGGATATGAAAACTAAATTCAGGTGAAGGTACCTAGTAGTCTATCAGCATGATCTAGACAGAAATATATTATGTGTACCTGGGCTTGTCCATGGACAGAGTGGGCGCGGCCTTTGGCAGCAACGGTGAGCCCCGGCGCGCGTCGCACAGCGCGCACGGTGACCTGAATGTCGCGAACGGAACGCGGGTACAGCACGGCGCGAGGCGCCGCGAATCGAATGCGCCCGAAGTCAAAAGCCGCGGAGCTCACATTCTCCAGCGCCAGCCTCCCATCCAGTTGCAACGACGACAGTACTCTCATCTGATCATTCTCAACTTTGCGTGACCCCAAACTTGCCAGCAACACACACACCACCAGCGCCCAAGTCGTCACGCTGCAGCTCCAGCTCCCGATCCAACACTGTACATAACAACGCATGACGGTACAACACTCTCTCCCCAAAAACCTTCTCGGCAACTCAGTTTTGATTCTAGCAAAATCTAGCTCTAGATGCAGCAGATTCGAACTAGAAGCAGCTGGGTTCGGCAACAGAACCATGGTGACCATCTAGATAAGTAACGCGTTCTCTGATGAATGCAAGCTCTTGCTAAAATGCATACTCCTCCCCAATCACAGTCTGAGTGCGTTCGTATTCTCTGTACAAAACTTTCTCGTGAGAATGACTACGACAGGAACTTTTGTTTACACGAGCAAGATCATCGATCGTACATGGAAAGAGCGGCAATAGTATGAACTCTCCAGCTCAGAAAAAGAGATCAGAGTACAACTGAACATGATTTGGCACGACGACGATTTTGTCATGACAAATGATCAGTACCGCTAGTCGTCCATGCGGACTGAAATGAGGAGCAACACAGGTATGAAATATATATATATAATAAAGTTATGCCAGGAAATATATATATTGGTAAGAGCCTTTTTCATATAGATTTTTTTTAATATATATGTATCATGGTTATTAATTCAATTACTGACAGCAATTGGCGGTCTGGGAACTGGCATGGACTGTTATGACATGTCTGGTTCATTTTTACATCGCATGATGCTTAGCCGCCCTGAAGCTTGGTTTTTTCCGGTTTTTAGTTGGGGACTTGAGGATAGGAAGACAGTGAGATCGCGTTGGGAGAGTGTGCATGGGGGTTACAGATTCAGCTACTGTAGAGAAAGTTATTAGGAGCCATGGGAACCAGTGATCCCAGAACCACTTTATGACATTTAGAACATCATGCGACCTCCCACATAAATGGTATCTACTTTTGCTACCCAGTGCATACAATACTCACGATGCTCTATAATATCCGGCAATACCCTTGATATATTAAGGTGATACCATGATGATATCCGCGGATATCACCTCATGAAGTTGCTACATATTTATATGATGATGAGAATTCTCGCTATATTTCATTATTATTTTTTCATTTTCTTTCTTTGTATGTTTAGCAGCCCCATTTTTTGGGTAGAAATCCAGCTAATTTTAGCCAGTTTTGGGAACAACGTTCATGCAACGAAAATCCCCTGCGTGATTTGATCTGGTCGCTTTTAAGGGAGAGTGATTAATTATTATGGAGCTTGTCAGTGGAGAGTCCAAGACGGCCGGCGACGGAGAGAGTGGGGAGGGAATAGGAATGGCGAGATTCCCAGGAGCTATGGGAGGCAGTCAGTCTTTTTTCCCACTCTGACTCTTTGAAAGAATGAAGTGCAGTCCAGTCCACGCTTGTTCTGTCAGAGAGCTGAATCACCGTAATCAATGTTTAATCCTGCCATAACATTCTTGAATGCTATTTTTCTAATTTTTTTTGCTATAGTGCTACTGTAGAGGCATCATTCTTCAACAGTAAAAATCATGCCTCTAATGTACGGGGAGATCCGGCAGTTAGTGTAAAATCAGCCGAATGGAATTGCCAAATTACCGGTTGAAACTCATATTTTTAGGCTAAATCTGGATAAAATTCGTGCTACCTAGGTCAAACATGGGTAATATCTGGATGGGTTCTTGTCTAAAACCGGTTGCTTTTGCAAAATATTGGATTTTAGCTGGTTTCCTTCGAAAATTCCCCGTTCAGGATTAGAGTTATTTGTAAAGTCGAAGCCCGATAGTATGTCTCTTGGTTGGAGTTTTGGTTCAATAAATACCTTTCATTGTCCATCCCTTACATGAAACGCCAGCTTGCTTGTTGTGAGTGAGCATGTGTTTGGTGTGGAGTAAGTGGAGATTTTCCCTTGGTGGGAACTTGTATGAGGTATGGGGGAGCTTATTTAGCATTGGGGAGGTTCAAAGTTTGAACCTCTTTGACAGCGTAGAGCATTGTTACAGGTCGAAAGTAAAGGTGCCAAAATTGGTTTCTGCCGCTTTTCAAGTTAAAAAAACCGGTTACGATATGCCTTGTCTTTCTGCTTGTGGAATTTTTTTTGCTCGACTTTACGGATAACTCTATTGTAAGAGCACCTCCACTTGGTGGTTTTTTTTTTGCTAATTTAAGCCAAATTGCTACATAAAATTTGGGCTACCTAATTCATATAGAAGATTTTTGAAAAAAAGAAGAAAGAATAATAGCCCGTCAGATTCGGGTAGCGACCAGAAAATGGTCGTTTGGGTGTTTAGGGGTTAACCCCTAAACATTCTCACCCATTTCAAATTTGGCAGTTTTCCAAAGATGCATTATAAAATGCAACTAAGAGGAATATTTTCAACTTGATCAATGAATAAAAGTTGTACATTATGCATTTTAGATTCTATCCATATAGTTAGATTTGCGATTGCTATCACCAATATTTGTGTATTCAACTTCAAACTTAAATTGACACTCTTTTGTAATATGATTACGAATAAGATATTGACAATCTAATAATGAATTTTTTTGTGATGGGTTGAAATGTAATACTCTAAGTGTAGTGATTTTTGGAGATTTTTTGGTTGCTTATTTTTAGTAGTTGACTTTTTCAAGAGCACTTTTAGACTAAAATCTTCGAATTTTTGGGTAGACACTACAACATGAAATGAGGCATAAAAATTTCACAAATCATCCCCTTTCTAATCTGATCACACATGCACAAAGCTAACTTCCCATAAAAATTTCAATAAAAAATCCACACTGCAAAAAGTGCATGATGGATGAGAAAACGGACTTCAAATCCGTACAGCATGCAAAATATGCATGGTTGGGCGGTTAGGGGTTAAGCATGATTGGAGAATGACATGATATGGGTACCACTTTTACGCGTCTCACATAGTGTGACTTATATCTAACTCATTTTATGTGTGCTAGAAATTCCGTCTTTAACACCACGTATATAGTTGCAGCCATGGTGTCTATAACACCCTCTAATTTTTGTAATTTTCCAATGTTTTTTTCTTACCAAAAATATATTTCTCGAAAATCACACTATTTTTGGAGGAGGTACCCATATCAAGCCATCACCGAATCCTTTTTTTAATTTACTTTGGTTCTATTCTTAAAAAGTATAGATGATTTAAATATGTTCGTGATGGCATTTTTAACCCCTAAGTGACTGAACGATCATTTTATGGTCGTTGCTCTTCTTTTACCCACTGCCTAGGATGAAAATTTTGTTTCTATAAAAAAATTAAATTAAATTCTCAAATAGGAAATCCAATCTACTTTCCAACCCAATTTGAATCATGTCAATCCGAGTTAAACTCCAACGAGGAGAATGTTTCAAAGACAAACACCTCAACATTGTCCTAGTGTTATAAAATTACTATTTTGGGAAAGTAATGATATTCTCTCCTTTGAAATTTTTTCCATTGACCACATTAGAATAGAACATCTAATTTTAACCAATCATACCAAATTTCAAATTCTAAAAATCAAATTTGTAATTTTGGTGAACATTCAATGATAGATGCTTCGGTTTTTTATTAAATGAGTATCTAAACATTTTTTGAAAGTTTGATTGTATGGATAATTACTAAACGTCACACTTCTCATTTTCTCTTTTCGACCAAACTTCATCGAAGTAGCTTTTAAATTCATTAAATATATATTTAAAGTTTTTTTTTGGAAGTTTGACTATATGGATAATTTGTAGAGATGATGCCCTACATTTTGTCTATTGAACCAAACTTCATCAAACATGTGGAAGGCACATATTATAACACATTTATGTTTTGTTCAATACCGTTCTGGAAAAAGAAATGTAGATTGGAGGTTTTGGCTTTCTTCTTTTTTGGAACACAAATGAGAGATTCATTGTAGAGTAACTAACCATCCATGTAGGGTGTTTCCAAGGTAGGGTATGGTCTTGGCCTTAAAATTCAATGACCACACCCGTACCATAAATGTGGTAAAAAGTGAGTTTTTAGAAGTCTTTAATTAAACATAGATCCCCAAGTAGACCTTACTTCTTATATAACTAAGACACTTTTTGAAAAGAAAATTTCAAACCAAGTACATCTTTGAAGCTTCATGATCAATTAATATCATAGTAAAATAATTGTATGCAGTAAAAGTGGGTTCTTTTTTACATTTCAATGAAAATGGTCAATTTTAGAAATCCAATAACATGTATATATTAAGATACAATATATATAATGGATAATTTCAAGTTTTAAATTTGCCATATCACAAAAATTTACCATTCAAAATGCTTTTCTTGAATTTTAGCCTATTTTATTTTTTTCAAAAATATATAATAACATTTTTAGAAACATGACTCCAAAAACATCATGGCTTCGACACAAGGATATGAGAAAAAAAATTAATTTGTGAAAATATTGTTTTCATCAATGAAAAAACACCACATATTCAAAAAACACCACACCATATTTCACGCAAAATCTTTCAATTCAATCCATTTATTCTAAAATTAAAGGCTGTAAAAACAAACAGATGCACCTAACCTATAAATACATAACTCTAAAATTTCACATCTCCATAGTATATACCTTAATGCTTTAACAAGTTAAGAGTTTTCAAATTTCTTCAACTACATAAGGAAAATTAGTAATTATCCTCTACTTGTGAGAAGACTGTATACAAATGAAGTTGTAAAAAAATTGACAAAAAGATTTTTCAAACTTGGAGTATTTGGAAATCAATGTATTAAAAAGCAAATTTATGACAAACTATTGTTGCGTAATGACTTTAATTTGCATAAATTATGTGAAGATTATAGTAGTATTTCCAATGGTCCAGAAAAAATTGGTCATGAAATAGCTTTATCATCTGTCAAATGCAAAGAGTTAGCCAAACCTTTACCAAAGTTGAAGAAAGAAGGTCATAGATGTTTAATATTTAGTCAATGGACAACGATTTTAGATATTTTGCACTAGATTTTGAGTGCTATTGGCTACAAATTCATTTGTTTTGATGGTTGCACCAACGTAGGAGTCAGAAAAACTCTTGTAGATGAATACAACAATAACCAACATCAGGAATTTCCGACCCCACTGATTCTGCACTGATTCAGTGCGTTTATCGTAAAACACTGATTCCGCACGTCATACGTGCATTTAGAAGTGTCGTTACAGTACGGAAGTGACATGCATTACTAAGATGTCGATGCAGTGTCTTTTCCGTGATTATCAAAAAAGTATTGTTTCCGCACGGAAGTCGTGCTTGACGGAATCCGTGCGTTAATCGTGTATCTACTTCACATGACTGATAAGACACGGATAACGTGCAATTTTAGTTAATGCGAATTCAGTATCGTATACGTATCATATTAATGCCTTTTGTTATATTCGTGTGATTTCAGTATCTATTATAATGCAAATCATTGTCGTACGACATCCGTGTACAATATTTTAATATATTTTTTGGAATCCTTTGGAATCTTTTGGAATCTTTCAAAATATTTTATATTATTTTGGAATATTTTGGAATATGTTGGAATATTCCAAGAATCTTCTTTAAATTATACTTCCGGTTTAATTTCCCAAAACATTTTTAGACTTACATTTATAGAGTTTAGAAGCAATACACATTAAAATTTCAAAGAAATAACATTTTATATTTTTAGAATTCAAATTTGGTATTATTGGTTATCATTGTACTTTTCATCATAGGAGCAAAAAAAAATAGCTCACAACCACCACGATTTTGGCAAAAAATAAATAAATTCAAAATATTATGAAAAAAAATCCTAGATATAGAAAACGTCCTGCATAATCTAGTGCAAAAAAAAAATTGGAAAAAAAGTTTTTTTCACATAGTTAAAAACATTCAAAGTCCGTTGAAAAAAAAAAAACAGCTCACAGCCTTGAATCCCTGATCTGCCATCACGATTTTGGCAAAAATTTAAAAAATTCAAAAAAATATGAAAAAAATCCTAGATATAGAAAATGTCCTGCATAATCTAGTGCAAAAAAAAAATTCGAAAAAAAGTTTTTTTCACATAGTTAAAAACATTCAAAGTCCGCTGAAAAAAGAAGTTCAATAATTACCAAAAGAGTTCCATTCTATGCATGAAGAGTTTGAGGTGGTTTGGTGGTTGGGAACTTGATTGGCAACCGGAAGGTTGAGAGTTCAAATCCCACCGTTGGCGATATAGAGTTTGGGAAGCCCAAGCTATGGTGGGCCCCAACGCATGTGCGGGCAATTTCCGTGTAATTGAAGTGGGTAGCGAGGAAAGTAATTATTTTATATTCTCTATTATTTTATTTTATTTTATATTTTTTAATATTATGATTTTGATCAAATTTAGATATAAAAAGAAAAGAAAATCTAGATATGGAAATCTAGTCCACGTCATGAATGATGACAATATTTGCTCTTGTCAAATTCAAACTTTGTCCTCAAACTCAAGTAGAAATTAAAAAGATACATATATCTTCATCAGGAATTTCGGACCCCACTGATTATGCACTGATTCAGTGCGATTTCCGATATTTCAAGGGTTCGTACGATTTTCGCACTGATTCCGCATCGTTGCGTCATTCATCGCAACTACACTGATATGACACGATGTTCGTACAAGCGGATATAGTACTGATTCGACACGATTGATACATCCATTGAAAACGTATGAATTCAGCACTGTTTATAGTCGTCAAATGTCGTGTTTTAATCGTCTTTAAAACTACACTGATTCAGTGCGTTTTTCGTGCGACATCATCTTTTCCATATCTAGATTTTATTTTCTTTTTATATCTAAATTTGATCAAAATAATATTATTAAAAAATATAAAATAAAATAAAATAATAGAAAATATAAAATAATTACTTTCCTCGCTACCCACTTCAATTACACGGAAATTGCCCACACATGCGGTGGGGCCCACCATAGCTTGGGCTTCCCAAGCTCTATCGCCAACGGTGGGATTTGAACTCTCAACCTTCCGGTTGCCAATCAAGTTCCCAACCACCAAACCACCTCAAACTCTTCATGCATAGAATGGAACTCTTTTGGTAATTATCGAACTTCTTTTTTCAGCGGACTTTGAATGTTTTTAACTATGTGAAAAAAAAAAATTCTCCAAATTATTTTTTGCACTAGATTATGCAGGACGTTTTCTATATCTAGGATTTTTTTCATAATTTTTTGAATTTTTGAATTTTTTGCCAAAATCGTGATGGCAGATCAGGGATTCAGGGCTGTGAGCGGTTTTTTTTTTCAGCGGACTTTGAATGTTTTTAACTATGTGAAAAAAAACTTTTTTTCCAAATTTTTTTTTGCACTAGATTATGCAGTACGTTTTCTATATCTAGGATTTTTTTCATAATTTTTTGAATTTTTTAAATTTTTGCCAAAATCGTGATGGCAGATCAGGGATTCAAGGCTGTGAGCTGTTTTTTTTTTTTCAACGGACTTTGAATGTTTTTAACTATGTGAAAAAAACTTTTTTTCCAATTTTTTTTTGCACTAGATTATGCAGGACGTTTTCTATATCTAGGATTTTTTTTCATAATATTTTGAATTTATTTATTTTTTGCCAAAATCGTGGTGGTTGTGAGCTTTTTTTTTTTGCTCCTATGATGAAAAGTACAATGATAACCAATAATACCAAATTTGAATTCTAAAAATATAAAATGTTATTTCTTTGAAATTTTAATGTGTATTGCTTCTAAACTCTATAAATGTAGATCTAAAAATGTTTTGGGAAATTAAACCGGAAGTATAATTTAAAGAAGATTCTTGGAATATTCCAAAATAATATAAAATATTTTGAAAGATTCCAAAAGATTCCAAAGGATTCCAAAATATATATTAAAATATTGTACACGGATGTCGTACGACAATGATTTGCATTATAATAGATACTGAAATCGCACGAATATAACAAAAGGCATTAATATGATACGTATACGATACTGAATTCGCATTAACTAAAACTGCACGTTATCCGTGTCTTACCAGTCATGTGATGTGGATACACGATTAACGCACGGATTCCGTCAAGCACGACTTCCGTGCGGAAACAATACTTTTTTGATAATCACGGAAAAGACACTGCATCGACATCTTAGTAATGCATGTCACTTCCGTACTGTAACGACACTTCTAAATGCACGTATGACGTGCGGAATCAGTGTTTTACGATAAACGCACTGAATCAGTGCAGAATCAGTGGGGTCGGAAATTCCTGATGTAGTACAATTTTCTAATTGGTAAGAAATGATAGTGTAGATGAAAGCATCTATGATATTGCTAGAAAAAAATTGAATTTAGATGCAGCAATGTTGCAAACAAGATATGATTCTTCCCAATATGAATTACAAATAATGGGTCAATATCTCTTTAAGCAAATTCATCATTGACTCAATATAAACTATATATTTAGAATAAATTTCAATGTTCTTAGACATGATCATTTACCTTTAATGTACAAAAATTTGGTACAAAATTTGATTGAAATTCTTATAAAATTTGTAAGTTTTATTAAATTCAATTTTTAAATTTCTTAGAAATTGTAATTTTTAAACATGATTTAAATTTACACCATCTTAAATTTGTCATTTCAAATCCATAAATCCTTGGTCTATGATGGGTTAGTAAACTCTAAATGCCTACAACCCTCTTTAGATTTGGAGAAATTGCAAATATGCATTATAAAATGCGACTAAGAGGGATATTTTGAACTTGATGTGCGAATAAAAGTTGTACATCATGAATTTTAAATTCTATCCATACAATTAGATCTATGATTTGCAATTACCAATATAATTGTATAAAATTTGAAACAAAAAATTGAAAATGCTTTTGTAATTGGATTATGAATAAGATATTGACAATTTGTGGATGAATTTTTTTGTGATGGGTTGAAATGTAATACTATAAGTGTAGTGATTTTGGGAGACTTTTTGCTTACTTAATTTTATGAGTTGATTTTTTCAAGAGCACTTTTGATTTGTTTTGAACTAAGATCTCAATTTTTTTTTGGTGAATCCCTGCAACATGAAATGAGGCATGATTTTTTTCACAAATCATCCCCTTTCTAATCAGATCACATGCATAAAGGTACCTTACCACAAAACTGTAGTATTTTTGTTTACTTGCAAAAAGTGCATGACGGATGAATAATCGAATCTCAATTTTGTACATCAGGCCAAAAACGCTTGATTAGGCAGTTAGGAGTTAACCCCTAAAGGTTGGGCCTATGACCATGGAATCATGCTTTATCTGCCACATTCAACTTTGCAACTAAAAATAATACAAGAAATAAACTTTATATGTTTAGTAGATGAAGCCACATATCTACTACAAATCATGAATTTTTCATAAATTTTGGTGAAAATTTGAAATTACTATGGTTTTTTGAAGTGATTGTAAAGAAAATCCATATCAATTACAAAATGTATTAGAAAATTCCGATTTTTTTACCTAAGGTGTAAATTACAATGAAGAAAAGTTTAGTTAATGAAAATCATCCGTGTATCTAAATTTAGAATTTTTTGCAACACCTTGGTAATACCTACCAAACTTGTAACTACAATAAAACACTCAATTTTCAATTTTTTCCAAAAATTCAAAGTGGAGTAGAAACTAAACTTGGCAAGCTTCATTTTGTTAGTTAAGCTCAGATGCAATGGAACTCATTTTCATGGCCTAAATTTAGTTTAAGTAGAACAAGCAAAAAATTTCAAAATACACGACACGGTGAACCGTTTTTACGACTCTTTTTGTAGTTGAGACCCCATGTAAAATCTAAAAATAGCTTGAATGATTTGAATTTAACTTGAAGGGATGGCATCACCAAGCAAAGCCCTTCACATATAGAATTGGATGGAAATCATCCACTCAGCAGTTGGAATTGAACAATCGACTTCAGTCATAAGCCATTTTTTGGTCGCGGCGGCGTTCAGGAGTTAACATGCATTATTTGAACAGAACCTCATCCCTAACAAACAAAGCATTTTCATTTTTCATTTTTTATGAAGTGCCAAAGTGGCGATATAAAATGTTATAGTGGTGCTCCTTATTTCAACATTCATCCACACATTGGATAGAAAATATCACATATCCATAATTTTGTTTTCATCCACAATCTAGCAATTTCATCCAAGATACTTTTTTAATTGAAATTTTCAGGCGAAAAACTTCGTTGTTTTTCACCATTTCATTTTTTAAGCCTAGATTATTTTTTTCTTAATCTGGCACTATTTCACCCAAATAAAAAATAATGCCCAGCTAACAAGAGACTGTCAAGAGTTTGAAATAAAAATTGCTGTACTGTCCAGTACTTGACAACAAGATGCTGTCATGGAACAACTTACTAGTAATCTGCTGATAACTTATCAGTTCAGTTGCCATGAATGAAAATGAAAGCAAAATAATGATATCCTTTTTGAACTCCTGATTACTTTTATTATAATATTGAACATCTTGTCACCGATCTCTGTTATGGCCAGTCAACAACTCTGTTATAAAAATAGTCAACTCTGTTTTGTTTTGTTTTGTGTTATTATCATTTATTTTATTATTTATTGATTTTTTAAATTAAAAAACTCAACTCTGTTTCCATAACATGCACTCTGCTCATCACCTTGAGCCTCCACATGTCCATTTTAGCTACTGATGAAGTACTGTTGGGTGTGGAATGTTCTACATCATCTACTATAGAGCCAAGGCAGGGACAATGCATGCTATGAATGTTATGGCTGCACATCTCTCAATCTCAATCAGTTTGTAGAGGGTTCTCTAAATTAGTGCTAGCAATATGAGGTTAAACCTTTATTTAAAGAGAAGTCGAAATTATTTTTTCAAAAAAAATTATTTTATATATTGAAAAAGAAAATTTTGGAGAATTTTCATAGAATATGGTATTTGTTGAAAAGTAAATTTCTTAAAATGATAATTATTCGACATGACATGCCGACCTCAATGTCCCGGGGGTGCACTCTACATTATGTTTGAGAATCACGTGCGTTCATGACTCCTTCTAAAACCCCCTTCTATACAAGAGATTATATGTCTTTAGAAATGCCTTTGTATACAAATATATTCCATTTTAAATATATGTTTAATGTAAGTATACGTAAATATTTTCAGTTCTAAATGTGTTTATTGTATGTATCCGTAATACGACAATGTTCAAATTAATACACATGTACTCGTACATGTTTAGTACAGTGCAGCCCCGGGCCTCGATGCATGGATACGGTATTGTACCTATGAAGTGGAAGTTAGAGCCGGCAATTAGTTCACAATGAACTACCCAATAAAACGATTTAAATTTGAAACCACAAGACAATTACCGGTCTGACATTTAACAATAACTGTATTTCTAATTATAGACTACGGATAAACCTGAAATAACCATGTGCAAAACCAAGTTAATGCTAGTTATGGATGAAAATTACTAGCATGCCTCAAAAAATCCCTGCCAATGTTGTGTTGAACTTGTGTAGGCTTCCAAAATTCCATGGATGGTCCCTACAAATAAAGTTAGATTGAAGAGTCAAATTTTGAATTCAAAAATTTCAAAAATAAACCACAGGACCTTCAAAATGAAAAAATAAAAAACAAAAAACTTATCATTGTTTCAAAAATGTTTGTGGAAGTAGTATAAAGAGATTTTGTTTTCTTGAGGAAGAAGTAGATGAAAGTGTGATGAATGAATAAATGTGTTTATTTGGTTGGGCATGTAGGTAAATCCATCCACACCTCTTTAATGTCACATACAACCACTTGTTTTATACTCCGTATCATTGTGACAATCAATAGTGTTGCATGTAAAAGTGACATTGAAGAAGTATTTAGAATAATGAAGTTGATTTGGAAAAAAATTCACACTTGTCAAACTCCTTGTATCACACTTCTATGCAATTTGTTGTAACATAACATAATGTGATAGTGTGAGTTCATAGTGAGTTTGTACTTGGAATATGTTTGTTTCCGAAGATTTGATTTGAGGATGTAAGGTGTGACATTAGCATAGTCGAGGTTAGGCCAAATATACAATTCTATATGATTTTATACAAATTTTAACGTTCTAAAATTATTTTAAAAAACTTATAAAAGTACGACTTTTTTTTCCTAATTATGTCATCGGTCTTTAATTATGCTTAATGAAATTTTTGTTTCTTTTCACAATTTTTTTTTTAATGTTTTTGTTTTTGGATACATTTAATGCTTTCTAATTGCATTATAAGGAACAAAAAATGTTTATTTCCAAAAACTTAGGATTTTTCTCGAAAATTTCATCTCTTAAATAATAGAAAATATGTAAAAAAATATTCCATATTTTTTAAAGAATTTTAGTGTTACAAGAAATGGTCATGAATAAAAATATTTCTCCTATCACATGTGCTCAAAAGATCAATGAAAACTCAAGGTGATACTTACAAAGTGTAGGTGTAGCCGAGTACTGACGACTAACTATATGTTGATATGAAGATGGTGGCATCTTTTGTCATGACGATGACTTGTAACATTCTTGGACCAATTAAAATTCCATTCATTTGGAAAAATCATACATAAACGCACATAGATCTATTATGGAAAATATTCCTTAACCCCTAAGCGTCCCTAGTTATTCTGGGCTTAAAATCATCATTGCTTTTGATGTGTTATAGGTCTAAATGTAAGTGAGGTATAGGAATCTCAACCGTACAATCTTGTAACATACATGTTGTAGATCATATGAATCAAATTTAGAGTCATTTGGCCATATAGATTGCAAGATCATAGTGTTTTAGTGCTAAAAAAGGATGCTGAAATTTTCCTAGCAACACAGTTAGAGGTGAAATTCGTTTTCAAAATTACTCAAATGAAAAAACTTTGAACTAGAAAGTAGTTCAAAGTCATCATATAAACACATTGGCACAAAAAAAATTCATGAAAAAAATTTAATGTGCCCTAAAATGGCCTTGCAATGTCAAAAAGTAGCCCGAAAAGTGACCGACTTGACCCAAAAAGCAAAAAGTGTCCAAACTAGACCCGTGCACTAAATGACTCCCAAACATTCAGAACAACATGGATTGACATGAATATATTACCATGAAAACTAGACTTCAAGGGGAACCAAACCCGATAATTTTAATTGAAAAAGGACATGGGATGAAGGAGATACAAGCTTCCGAAGTTGGAGCCATCAAAATGCACAATTTTTTTCTAAAAAAAGACCCCTACTTTCAAATGATCACCAAAAATTCAATACATCTTGGATTCATTTGAAATTTTTACCAAGAATTCCATTCATTGTGAGGGGATTTTTTTTCAAAATTTCATTAAAATCTGACACTTTGTGCAAAAGTTACAGCTCTTCGAAGGTGAATGCACCCCAAAAAACGTCCAAAATATGGACGTCGGGATGGTTAGGGGTTAAAATAAATGCCATTTTTTCTCGGAATTTTTGTAATGTGAAGAAGGAAATTCCATAAAAATATTTGTAAATTTTCATATGCTAAATGTTAATTTTCTCCCAAAAAATCAACATATATGTGTTGATTCTGCCCCTCGCTAATGGTTTGCTTATGTTCAATAAAGATTCTTCTAGGGGATGAATAGTAACTTGCTTTCAATGAATTATGCTAAGAATATTACATATGTTCACTTTAGAAGAACTGCCCTTGTTTGAAAATTTGCAAAACAATAAACAAAATTATGTACATTCATCTAAAATGTAGTGGTACCATATGAAGATTTGAAAGCGTTTTAGTGATTTCATCCGCTTGAACATAGAGGACTTATCACCTTAAATAGACTTTGTATCAACTTTTGGCAATACATTCCTTGGAAAAATAAAAAATAAAAATATAGACATAGACGTACTAATCCTACCCCTCACTTGATGAATATTTTTGGGCTCTAATGGTATGAACAATCTTTATTGAAAAAACCTTTACACATATCTTGCTACGTGTCATTTAGACATTGGTTGTAACCCACGAAATAATCTAGGTGGCACCAAGATAATTGAATTATTGGCCACAACTTGCACAACCTGCTATATAGGTATAATACATAAGGTACAAAAATCTTAAATCGTCAAAATAAGCATTACATCATACTTGGGGCACTTTTTTCAAAGTAGAATAATTTTATAGTATAAGTATTTAAAAATCATAATTCAACAAGAAAATAAAAATAAATTTTTTAAAAGCCTTGTAATTGGCTATAAATTTTCAAAGTGAAAGTGGCCTAGACTACTTTATCATTCCATAGACTTGTCTTACAACCAATCTCTCAATAAAATCCAAACCCAATCAATGAATTTAAAATGTGGGGATGGTTTAAAAGTACTTTGTAGAATAGTTTCATTGCAATTGGAATGGGTGGAGGGACAAAAAAGGACATTTCTACCTTAAAACATGCCCACTAGTACCTGCTATTCTTAAGTTTCTTGTTAAACATCGAGGTCCAATTTTGACTTTTTACTAGCCAAAGCATTCTAAGCTGATATTTTGCTTTTAGATACCAGGCAAATTCTTCTTGGCTTGCAAAATTTAGGTCTGGATTAGTACTCCAAGGTCAGAAATAAAGTAAAAGTATTTATAGCCAATTAAGTACTCCATAACTATTTTGTAGACCTCTTAGAAGCTGTGTTTTATGATCTCAAATGCCAGTACAATGCTAGCCAACACAAAGCAGTCAACAATGTAAATTTAGTTATATTCGAAAATTCATCTTATTGTTGTTGATTATAGATCAAAACCTATATATTATCCTTTAAGCGTCCAGACTACATTTATCCGGTCAAATTTCACATTTTAAAATGTATTATATTTTTTTGGTATTTTTCTCATATAATATTTATTTAAATCGATTTACACTGATTTTTTTCATAATTATTTAAATGAAAATGAGTTTTATGAGATTTTTCAAAGATTTTTTCTTGTAATAATCATAGTAATTACAAAATGCCTAAAATAGTATGATTTATTTAGAAAAAATGTAAATAATAGTGATAAACAACAAGGTGTAGATTGCATGCTTCTCGAGCTTACATAAATAGAAATTTGATTGAAAAACTTTTTCTGTAGTGTATATTGGAATTTTAGGGCTGTGAGCTTTAAAGTGCTATAAGAAACACAATTTTAACAATTTTGAAGTACCGTAAATTGAACTAGAAAGTAAAACACAACTCCCACACATTCTTACTTGGGACCAATGTTGTTTGAGATTTGGAATAGGTAAAATTCAACGTTTGACTGAAAAACAATCAAACAGGGCCCTACAAAACTCCTTGCACAATTAAGAATTAATCATGGGTTTAAGAACTTTCCACTTGGTTTTTTTAAAATAATTTAATTTAGATTTTTTTCTTTTTTTTCAAAGACATTACCATCCTATAATATCTTTGTTTCTCTACGAAAGAAAATTATCTCATCAGCGAAACTTTTACATTTTTCATGCTAAAAACCTTAGGTTATGGGTACTTTTACACTAGCCTCACTGGTGGGATTGCTTTTAGGCATGAGGAAACTGTCCAATCACAGCTTTACACGATGGCAAAGATTCTCTGCCGGTACTAGAATGTGATATTAGAGAGAGTGATAATAACGAGTAGTAACTGAACTTACGCTATTACGGATGCCGGCCTTGGAAGAGCCGCCCCCACCCAACGCAGCCTGTTTGAAAACAAAACAAAAGAGGAATACAAATTCCTACTTTCACTGCTTGCCTGCCACGGTCGGTGCTCTCTCTTAGAATTGACAACTTAGTTTCCTTTATATCACACCTGCTGCGGAGAGAGACAGAGAGAGATCATCGCCTTAGCTACTTTCATTTTTGTTTCCTTTTTCGCAATCTCTTCTCATTTCTTTCAAACGATCAATCGACGTTGCCATTACAGAGGTAGATTTTATTTTCAGCGTTAGTTCGGTGCTGCATGTTGTAATTGGCGTTACGCTTTCGATTGTCATTTCAATTGTCGCCGTTGTTCATGGTTTGTTTGAATTTGGAGGTTTGTGTTTTCGGTTTCTTGAATTCGACTTACTTAGGGTTTGATGAGGTTTCTGTTGTTTTTTTGTTTTGAGGTACAGAAGCAGATCGATGTGAGCAAGCAAAATGGATATATTGTCGAACAGATCGGGGAATGCTAAACATGATGAGCAAATGTATAGGCAGTGGTTTGATTATGCCGATGCAGGTGAATTGAACCTCCTGTTTGTTTTTGAGGAGTTTCTTCTTTTTTTTGTTAATTTGAACAACACATTTAATGCCTCTTCACTGATATAAAATTCGATCCTGTGTGAATTATGGATTCTTCCACACTCTTAGTCATTTTAAAGCCATAAATCTTTGGTTAAGAGTGAAGTTCAAGCTTTGGATCTAGGTGACTCAGAACTGGACACCTAAAAGTGTCCAAATAAAAGTGTCTTAATCCTTAAAGGACCAAGGATTCACAGTTTTAAAATGAAAAATTCAATTGTTCATGTTATGAAAAATATAATTCAAATGAGACCAAATTTTATATCACCAAAACTAGTGAAGATCGTTGCATGTGTTGGTCAAAAAAAGAAAGAAATCTGAACAAGAGGAATTCCAAATAGGACCTACTCAAAACTGTTAAAAATAATATGGTGACCAATCTGGTCACCATGGACGCTTAGGGGTTAATTTGGCCAACACATTTAATGCATCTTCAGTGATATAAAATTTGATCCTGACACTCTTTGTCATTTTAAAACCATAAATCTTTGGTTAAGAGTGAAATTCAAGCTTTGGATTCAGAACTGGATGCCTAAAAGTGTCCAAATAAAAGTGTCTCAAAGTGTCCAATTCTTTTAAGTTTGCCTTGATTTTTTGTTTGGTATTGAAAGACGGTTATAATGCTTCTTAGCATGCAGTTTTTGGACACTATGAATTTTCAAAGAGTTGATTATAGGTGTACTTAAAATCGTTCATTTTAGGCAATCCGGGCTAAAATGAACGAAATCCGGGCTTAAATGATTTCTTCTAGTGTGTTGTCACTAGAAGAAATCCGGGCTTTCGTGACTACAACTTTATGACTCAAATTGTCCATAATGACTGAAAATTGTCCAATACGACTCAAATTTCAGTCATTATGGACAATTTGAGTCGTAGAGTTGTAGTCATGAAAGCCTGGATTTCTTCTACTGTGTGTGCCTTCACGGTTTGATCAATGTTTTGATTAATTTTGCAGATAATGATGGACGACTCACTGGCCACGACGCTGTCAAGTTCTTCTCCCTCTCTCAGTTGCCCAGAGCAGATTTGAAGCAGGTACGTTGATTCCAAACTATGAAACTTTTCCTAACAGAGCCTTACATCATAAAAGCGAATACTGTGATAAGAATAAATAAAAAAACCATGTGCAACCCATGTAGCGACTTGGTCTGGACCTTGCTCCCTTAACCCCGAAAGGACCAAGAAGCCTGATTTTTATTTTTTAATAGTTTTGAGTAGGTCCTATGTGGATCTCCTTTCATTCAAATTTGTGTTTTTTTACCAACACATGCAATGTTCTTCAATGATTCCGGTGACGTAAAATTTGGTTCCATCTGAATTATATTTTGCACAGTACGATCGATTGAATTTGCCATTTTAACACCATGAAACTGTTGGTGTGTTGAATCAGGTGTGGGCAATTGCTGATGTCAAGCGGCAGGGGTTTCTTGGCTTCACGGAGTTCGTCTCTGCCATGCAGGTCAGTCAGTTGTTGTTCACGTTTTAGTTGTCATCACTAATAAAAATCCAGGGAAAAAAATCGCACTGGATTTCATCTGCGCATTTTCAATACCTTTCCAACGGTATATTACATGCCTCCTAATTCCGGAAATTGCAGTCGCAGTGGAGATTTTGCACTTGTTTTCCAACCGCAGTTCAGGGTGGTCTAAAGAACCGCAGCTGAAATCCAGTGCGATTTTTTCCTATGATTTTTATTAGTGCATCTGTGACTCTGTCACTATGCATAATTCTAAATTGCTAATTCATTATCTATCTTATTAGTTTTTTGTCTTTGACCCAAGGGGAGAGACTAAGCAATGGTTTGAAAATGTAGAAAGTTATGGTGTCCAACGAAAACAAGACGTGTGACAAGCAACAGGGGTTTATCATTTCACAAGATGATTTTTTAAAATTTCTACTAGAATTGTAACATGTGGTTATACATATAGTGGTTCTCAAATAGGATTTTTGAAATTCTTGATCAAAGAGTACTGTATTGAGGATTATATGGAAACAAATAGTCATAGAGTTTACCTTGCTACCCATGTCCTTGAGGCATGGATACATGAACTACCTCCAACAGACTTTTTATTCACAATGGTCTTTAGACTAGCTTTATGATTATCATTAACACATGAAAATTATACATTTCTATTTGAGGTAGATTAACTACTTTTACAGTGTGGAGGCCACCATTATCCTCTTCTAAGAATATACTTTTACCGTAAACCCATTTTTAAATGCTGTATTATTTTAATGAATAATGCGGATATGACCTTGTCCAGAAGTTGAATTAGGAAGAGAAAAAATGCTTATAAAAGTGTGGTTCGGGTTTCCAGGTTATCTCACTGGCTCAGGCAGGCATGGACGTCAGTCCCAACATGCTCAAGAACGCTGGTAATTTTCTATCTCTGCTATTACAACGAACTTCTTACTCGGAGTGTGAGGTTTAAATGAGCATTATTAAAGTGAAATTCATCAATTCATAAATTTTTAGAGCAGAGTTGAACATCCACTCTTTTTAGTGTGCAACTATAATAGTTGGTTGAGTACCAACCCTTTCATTCTTGAACTCAAAACGTGAGAGGATTTTTGCTAAAGAAAACAAAGACTTCAGGTCCAATCCTTTCATCATTGAACTCAAAATGTGAGGATTTTAGCTAAAGAAAAAGAAGACGTCACTTCCAATGCTTTTCATTCTTGAACCCAAGACGTGAGAAGATTTGTTCTAAGAAAGAAGAATTGGAGCATCTTGGATACCCTGATTCTTCCTTGAATTAGCAGCTCCTTTGAAGAATGTTACCGCACTCGGGGTTGGCACAAAATAATTATAAAAAGAGAAGCCCAATCTTTAGGAAATTATTTTTCAAAAGAACTCCATAGTTTCTATGGTAAAAATAAGAATCTTAGAGAATATCCACAGCATTTGGGCAATTTTTAAAATTATTTGTCATGATCTGCAGACCCTGACAGCCGGGTATGGTATCATCCACTTGTAACTTTGTCGTATTTTGTCCATTTTCAATAATTTTTAGCATTCTGGAAACTTTAGAGACAGTACTCTAACAATGGTTTTGAGTGTTCCTTATGTTGGTCATCAAATATTCCACTGACACTGTTACAAACTGTTGATATTCGTTCTTCTTAGGTGTTCTATTGCTTTATCACTGATGTTACAGTTGTTTCAACATTACTGACCATCGATTCACTGACTGTAGATTTGGACAACATTAGCGCCCCCGTTATGACTGGGTTGGAGGAGTTAATTTCGGTGCGATTTGCTCTTGTTTTTGTTGTAATTTATCATTTTGAAATATATTACTGTATCGAGTTACCATCACGTTTACAGAACAGATTGTTGTTATGTGGATGATGTATGCGTGGATTGTCTATCACTGACTCTTCATTTTCCGCTGTTTTTTTTTCAGAACCCATTTCATGATGCACAGGTCATGCGCACATCCCCATCTTCAAATGGTTCATTTCGGAGCAGTAATGAATCATACACAGCGTCATCTCCACAGCGGTCTTTATCTTTATCTAAAATATCACAACGGTTCCATCAGAGGACTCCAGTATCAGCGAGGGTAAGCAGTTGGTTTGTTAAGTATAATTGTCACTGAATTTATGTAGAAACAGGTCTGCTTGTAAACCCCTAAAGGACTAAGGATTGGCTGAGTATCAACACTTTTATTCTTGAACTTTAGATGTTAGAAATTTTGTGCCAAAGAAGGATGTCAGAACATTGGATACCCTGATTGTTGCTTGGATTAGGAGTTGGGCCCAAGGTGTTCAAAGCTGCTTTCAAGAATGTTATGTTTGGTCACTTGTTTATTGAAGGTTGGGGTTGACTGGCAGTCACTTTCAGGAGTATCGGTTACATCAATTGTGGACGGCTTGAAGAAACTTTACCTTGAGAAACTGAAGCCCTTGGAATTGGCCTACCGTTTCAACGACTTCGTCTCTCCTGCACTGGTATTAGCCCTTTTGCATGCTTTTCAAGTGTTCCTTCAAATACTGGTAAATTTTTTTACATAACATTTTAGAGAAACCTTTTTGAGCACCCTCTAAATTGGCATGAAAAGGAATGGGTGACACAGGAGAAGGAAACCTGATGTGTTGTAATCTTGAGCTCAATATGAACAAGTGAGAGCTCTTTGACTTGATAAATGAGAGTATATGAAAGCTTTAATTTTGTTTGATTTGGCAGAAATTTAATAACTCTTAGTTGGCACTGTTCTCAAAAGGCTCTCAAGAATGTTATGGAATTTCCGACGTGGTGATTGTGGGCTTGATCCAGACAGAGAGTGATTTCGATGCGAAGCCGCAGGTGATGCTTCTGGGCCAATACTCAACAGGAAAAACAACTTTCATCAAGCATTTGCTACGGACTAGTTATCCAGGGGCACACATTGGGCCTGAACCTACAACTGACCGATTTGTGGTAGTCATGGTGAGTGACTTAGAATTGCATGCAAATTGTCTTTGGAATCAATTCTGTTTCTGGTAACCACTTCCATTCCTATGCATGCAGGATATTATGGCAACATGTGGTACTTCTGTATAAATTTTGAATACAGTCTACCCTCCATAATATGACACTCCATAATATGACGATATTATTGTTTCAAGCAATACACATGTGACAAGTCATTTCTGTGACTAATTCATGCCTGCCACCTTGAAGTTAGGACTTCCCAAACATGTCATAATAAAGAGGGACAACTGTACACTTACCATAGCTGGTTTCCAAGTTTTCTTAACCCCGAAGTGCCTGAACTGTGCACTTTGATTATTTACTTCCAAAATATACAAGCTTTCTTCTTTCTATTGGTATATCTTGTAACTTTAAATTTTCCTTAATGATTTATTTCAACTACTTTTGACCATTTGTATTAATTGTGAGGTTTAAGGTTCATGCATAATAAACTGTTTATATTATGATCTTGTTATGTTTCAGGGAGGACCAGATGAGCGAAATGTGCCTGGGAATACAATTGCAGTACAGGCGGACATGCCATTCAGTGGGCTCACCCGATTTGGCCAGGCTTTCCTTTCAAAGTTTGAGTGTTCTCAAATGCCACATCCAGTATGTTCTCCTCTGCATTTGAAAGCCATGAATGATCACAGTATAGAGAATTCTGGTATCACCCTTCAGCTGAATCTTTTGCAACAGAATTAACCCCTCAAGAACCAAGAAGCCCAAATTGGGCCTCATGTTTTTCTTGGTAGTTTTGAGTAGGTCTCATCTCGGTTTATCCAACTATGAAAGTTACATGAGAAACAAAGTGTACAATTCCAAATGCACATTCCATTAGAGTACAATTTCAAATGTACATTCCATGGTAGTGAGGTTTCACTGGTCAATTTAATTAAAATAGCTCTTTGGGATATAGAATGTTAAGTATTTCTTGGATTTTCACACAAAATCATAACAGCTTGGTTTTTTTTTCCTCTGCACAGTTGTTGGATCACATTACGTTTGTGGACACGCCCGGAGTGCTGTCAGGAGAGAAGCAGAGGACGCAAAGAAGCTACGATTTCACCGGCGTAACAGAATGGTTTGCATCCAAGTGTGACCTCATTCTGCTGCTTTTTGACCCCCACAAGCTGGATATCAGCGACGAGTTTAAAAGGGTCATTACTTCTTTACGTGGCCATGATGACAAAATACGCATCGTTTTGAACAAGGCTGACCAAGTTGACACCCAACAGGTCTGTATTCTATTGCCTCACCAAACTAAGTCTGATCAGTTACTTTGGGTTCGAAGGCCTAAACCTTGAAGTAGGAATTTTGTCTTACATTGTTGCATAGGTGCAATCCAAACTAACATATTTTGAGGAAAGAATATTCATAAGTTTGTTGATTAAAAGCTAACTTCCATGTTTTGAGAAGTTGCTCATGGATGTACGCAAGCGGAGGGGAAAAGTGGTATTACAATTTGTCCCATATCCTACCATGAAGTGGTGCATACTTCCATGGACTTGAACATGATGAAACATGAGCAAATTTGATTGGTTAGGGAGAAGTTGCGATGAAGTCAAGGGGTTGAGAACCCTCTATACTTCATGACAACTTCTCCTCCACTTTTTCTCAAAAGCTCACTTGAAATATGGAACTTGGTCCCCCGAAGTCCCTAGAAACTTGTCTTTTAGTGAGAAACTTCACCCATGAAAATTGGACCTAAGAGTTCTCATATTTACAAATGACATAGTTTCTTCTAAATCCTCTTTTTCCTACTCTTGTTCTTAATCCCAATCATTGAACATCCCCCACCAAACTGATAGTTATGAACTAGGGTTGATTGAGGACTTAGTTTGGTGGGGCACCCTATGAATGTGTGACACGTCTGAACAAAATGCAGTGTGCAATTAGCTATGTTGGGATACGAGAGCCATTTGTTTGTGATGGTTCTTTATAAAGCAGTTTTGAGCAGCTCATATGAGGACTTTTGTTTGTCCAAATTTATTTGTTTATTTAACGAATGTTCTGATATAAGAAGTTGGCCCCATCTGAATTATTGATTTTTCACAATATGGTCATTTTGAAACCATGAATCCTTGGCCTTTGCAGCGACCTTTTCCATGGACTCTCTTGAATAGTTGGAATTGGTTATTTGCCAGTTGACTAATGTAATAGAGTGGTGCTTGCAGCTGATGAGAGTATATGGGGCGCTTATGTGGTCCTTGGGCAAGGTGCTCAACACTCCAGAAGTCATGCGAGTTTACATTGGGTAAGTCTACTGACAACCTTCACTTTGTGACAAAGGAGTATGAAGTGGCTAGTTTGAATTATAGAGGACCTTGAACCCTAAACTTTAAACCTATAGCATACTTTAGGGTTTCGTTTTCTAGGCGCAATGTTATAAAGAAGCTGGGAGATGAAGACCCCCAATCCTGGTTTACAATGCTCTTATAAGACCCTCACAAATCACAAGCTCTACACAGTAGGGTTTGTGGTAAGGTCAAAACGGTGATCATGCTTAGGGTCTAATCAAAAGTTTACAAACTAGTCAAGTTAGTCCTTGCCTTTGGTTTAAAAATACAACTTAAAATAATCATTGAAATATAGAAGATTTTAGTGTGTTAATAAAAAACAAAGTTCAAATGAAGAGGTTTTAGTTTAAAGGCCAACCTAATTGTGCAAAAGGTTTCGTCTTTGTAGCACAATTTTAGAAAGTTTAGTGAGGCTTGGCTTATGATTTTATGACGCTTGTGGGCGTTATAGGTCTTTCAACGATGAAGAGATAGGGCCGAGTTGGAAGAATTGGCTGGGACTATTGTGTACAACGTTGATTACAAGATTGTATACAACGTTGTCTACAACGTTGTTTAAAAGGTTGTTCACAAGGTTGTCTAAAAGGCTATTTAAAATAGTTTATGTAAAAGATCAATGGTAATAATTTAAACGCAAAGGCAAGGGCTGACTTTGAGTAGTTTGTAAACTATGGATTAGATTCTAAACAATAAGACCATTTTGACCTTATTACAAAACCCACTATTGATTGTGAAAGGGCCAACCTAATTGTGCAAGAGATTTCTTCTTTGAGACTTTATAGTAGAATTTGCTAGTTTCAAAAATTCCATGAAGGTGTGGCTTATGGTTTCATGATGCTTGTGGATGTTACAGATCTTTCAATGATCGACCGATCGATGAACAAAAAATAGGACGCACTGGAAAGGACTTATTTGAAAGAGAACAAGAGGATCTACTAGCTGACTTGAAGGACATCCCAAGGAAGTCTTGTGATCGAAAGGTATGCCTAGACCATTATGTTGCTTTTTTATGTTACATTATATTAATGCTACATGACACATTGATTGCAGTCACTAGTAGCAAAACCTTCAAACTTATATTAGAGAAACATATTAAGTCCCACCAAGTTTAATGTCATTTAAAGTAGTTTCTTATAGGACTTGGTGCATTGTTACGTGGCTAGGTTTTGTAGAATATTGATTTGGAATGCGTTTTTTACTATTGACTACTTGTCCATTGAGAGTTATACACCTTCTTACAAGATGGATTTGTTGTACTTCAGATCAATGAGTTTGTGAAGAGGGCAAGACAAGCTAAGATTCATGCTTATATAATTGGTCAACTGAGGAAGGAAATGCCATCCATGCTAGGCAAGACTAGAGCTCAACAACGCTTGACGGATAACTTGGAGGATGAATTTGCCAAGGTGAGTGTCACCGATATCCTTGCCATGTCTAGATCGGGGCGTGTCAAACCATGCAATTCCTCCTCCTCACTTTTATCGAATTGGACACAATGGGATTCTTTGTTCTCCAAAATACCAGTCCCCTCGTAGAGTTTGGGAACATGATTTCGGGACAATTACTTCGGGACAGAGGGAGTGCTTGCTCAAGCTGTTGGTTCGTTTCTTAGGAACAACTTGTTAGTTTATTTCAATAGTTTCATATAATCGTCTATACGCTGGGCTTCTTAATCTGCTTGCATGGGTGACAGCGCTATTAACAATCAAATGGTTTGTATGTGAGTAATGTGCTGCACTCAATTAAGAGAAGGTCAGATGTTACGAGGCCGAGCGTACACTTTGAACTCATTAATATTCTCGAACTCTCCAACATCACATTTACAAAGAATATTTGCTATAGTGTACACATGTGATTGGATACTTTCCACATGTCAAGTTCTGTGGTTATCAAAACGGTGATATAAAAGAGTTCCAAGTGTACAGAGGTCTTATTTTCCTGCATGTTTAATTATGAATGAGCGCATGTGCATGCGTGGAACAGGTGCAAAGAGAATTCCATCTACCACCTGGGGACTTTCCAAGGGTGGACCATTACAGAGAAAGGCTGGTTGGATACAACTTCGACAAGTTTGAGAAACTGAAGCCCAAGATGTTGCAAGCAGTGGATGATATGCTTGGCTATGATATTCCCGAGTTGCTCAAGAGGTTCCGTAACCCATATGACAATTAGTGGAGGTGTCAATGAATTGATCTATATTGAGGATAGACAAGCAGCGCTTAGACCTGCAGAGTGACTTAGAACTAGTTGTCATGTTTTATATTACCTTGCTTTACACAGATATGCTTGTAGGTTTTTAGTGGATGTGAAAAAGTGCTCAACATCTCGGTTGGCTACCTTTTCACAATTGACAGAAATTTAACTATACCAAGGAGGCTTGTACTTTGTATTCTTTGTTAATAATCCACCTCTTTTTTCTGCTGCAAGTTTCCTCTTCAGGAATGGTAATATGATAAGGGGTTGCAAAACATCCTAGGGCCCATCAGTAACCCCTAAAGACTCAGAACATTCTCACCAGTGATTGCAAACCTTTAATTTCCTGCTAAAAGGCGAGGTCTTAATTG
This sequence comes from Pohlia nutans, assembly GCA_022496805.1. NCBI lineage: Eukaryota > Viridiplantae > Streptophyta > Bryopsida > Bryales > Mniaceae > Pohlia > Pohlia nutans. The sequence goes on along the minus strand of CM040093.1, from coordinate 5,485,620 downwards.
GACTTTTAATGAGTTGGGACTGAATGAGGTAAATTGGCAAGGGCACAATTGTGTATCCACAAAAGTGTGACTACACTGTGAACTTGTTAATACTATACTCTCCAATGCTACAATAATCACATCCTAGCGCGTACAGGTGAACACCAGAGCTGGAAGGTAACCACACCTAATTAAGACGCAACTGATCTGTGATGATCTCCAACACTAGATTGCAGAAACTTGACTCTAGAACCAAAAGTATACTGGTTCCGTTACTAGATACTCCGTATGAGACTGCGTCATTAGAGGCTACTTCCAAAAGTCCTACACCAATGGTACTTTGTCTGGTGGGCATTGTATCATGGACAGGTCGAATAGACACTATATTTACGTCGGCCTCGAAAGAAGATCACAGTTTCTATCTACTTCCAAAAGGAAGGAAGGAATCATTGTCTAGTCCAAGTGGCCTAAGGTAGGATGTCCTAAAACCACCACCTCCCCCAATTATGACATGTAGAGCTTTCTTGGGGCCACCATAGTTGAGACTCAAAACCACCAATTTCACTATTCAAGTAGACCAATGGCATGTCAAGCATTGCGAAGAAATAGTTGGTGGTTTTGGGTTAGCTCATGAGCGGAATTTAGGAACAACAAAGTGTGAACTTAGGAAATTGGTATGTGATGTATGGGTCAGAGGTTACTTTCCACTTTGAAATTTTGTATAAAATTGACAAATGCGAATTAGATGTTGCAAATTTTTGCAATCCTCATCAAAACCTATTTCGAATGTGGGTCATATATATTTTTTCGAATTTAGCACTGCCAAAAATAGGCCAGATTGCTTAAGTTGGTGGTTTTAGGACAATCAACTTTAGTTAGTAGAACTACCTCCAACAAACTCTTCATTAATGTTGGTGTTGACATATATTCCTCTATTTTTTCTATTTCTCCAGCATCCCATGGTAATGGTTTAGGGTTCGCATGGGTGTCCATAGCAGATCAAGCGATCATACACATTGCCTTCAGCACCATTGTCACTCAAGGAAGTGCAAAGGAGGGTGGCTTTGCCCGCGTCCGCGCCATAGCATGTGGCCAACACGGGGCCGTCGGTGCCGCTGCTCACGGTGCCATCGAACACCGAGTACGTCCCGTCGCTGTTGTGGAAGTGGTTGAGTAGTCTGTAGCCGCACAAGTTCTCAATGGTGAAGAAATCCGTCAGCACGGGTGGCTTCTGAGAGAGGACGCCGTCGTGGTAGCACTTGCAGTTGTAGTAGTTGGAGGGGCATCCAATGAAGCTTTCCACTGCCGGCGTTTGGTAGTCTTGGAAATCATACTCCGACACGTGGTAGTTGGCCTGCACCCTCGATGCAAAAACCGCCATGGCCACCATCACACAAGCGATCATCATAGAGGACCCATGCTAAAAATAAGTTGTCTGAGGGCTTTGAAGGGACTGATGAAGAACTGAAAGAAGGTTGTAGGAAATCTGGTTCAAATGAACTGTGAAACAAGACATGAGCTACGTGTTTATATAGTCATCCACAGAGCTGAATATTGAAAGTAGGTTGTGAGTACCGTGATGAGCAGTGACATCATGTTGAAGATGGATGACAGAAGAATGTGTCTGCATTGGAAATTAGCTCCCACTCTTGCTAACTTAGTTTGCGGCCCCTCCCCTGGGACGTGGATTCATTGTCAGTGTTCCCTCTGTTCAGCTCTTAGTTCATTTCGATTGTGGGTTCCCTCTTTCAAATTAAAAACGTGTCTGCATTAATTTTTTTTTTTTTTTTTTTTTTGGGTGTTGAGACAGAGGAGTACAATTTCTGTAGCTGGTAGATCTTACTATATCTGGATATCGTACAGTGGAACCTCTTTAACAGTTACTGTACCAGGCCATCAGGGTTGGTAAAAGTTAATCATAGAACAAGAAGCCCAAAATTTTAGGAAATTCTTTTATTCGAAAAAATCTTGTTTTCTACGGTGAAAAAGGAGAATCTTAGAGAATGTTTGCATCAATTTGGCAAAAAAGTTAAGTATAAGGCATGAGTTGCCAACTTTGATGGCCGGATACAATATATTGTGGAAGCTTATGTAATATATATGAGTTAATAAATTACTTATGTAGAGGTTTAGGCTTGGTTACATCCAAACCTTGATATTACAATGTTATACCTTTGATAAAAACATGTGTTATATCGCCCAAAAGAAAATCCTTATCCTCTAAGCGTGCAAGGAGTTCCGTGGGGTCCTGTTTGATCAATTTTCAATCTAACGCTAATTTTCACCTACTAGTTCCTAATTTCAAATGAAAATGGTCCCAACTAAGAAAATGTGGGAGCTATCTTCTACTTTCTCAGATTACATTTCTTCAAAAAATTTAAAATTGCATTTTTTTCCAGCACTTTAAAGCTCAAAGCCCTAAAATTCTAATATACACTACTGAAAAAGTTTTTGAATCGAATTTATTTTTATGAAAGCTTGAGAAGCATGCCACCTACACCTTGTTGTTTATCACCATTATTTACATTTAAAAAATAATAAGTATACTAGTTTAGACATTTTTGTAATTACTATGACTATCAAAAGGGAAAACTTTGAAAAATCTTATGAAATTCATTTTTCTTTAAATAATAATGTATAAATTAGCATAAATTCTTATTACAATAACTTGTATGAGAAAAATATCTTTAAAATATAATATAAATTAAAATTTGAGAAATTGATGCGGTTTGACCAGGTAAATGTAGTGTAGGCACTTCAGGGTTCACATATCAATGTTATATTGATTTGTCCAAAAAAATATGGACCTTTGGACAATGTATCAATTTTTGGTTGCATAGGTCCAAATCTGTCCAAACCTTAACATGACAATGTTATATTGGTATTCCGTGGTTATGAGTGAAATGAATGATTGAGTGCCTATCCCATGTGGAACCAAACTCGACATCAACTACATGTGATGATTTTAGAAGAGACTTCCAAAAATGAAATTGAATGCATCCATGTCCACCCTACCCCATACCTAATTTCTTCAATTAAGAATAGTAACTACACCTTTCTACTAGTGACATGTGTGCAAAACAAATATCATGTCACCAAGGCTTGCTTAGAAAGTACAATTTAACTTAAATAACCTTTGCGATGATGCACAGATTTGGTTGAAAATCACCTTCACTCCCTAAACGACGTTGCAGCCATATACTGGTAGATGAATGTAACTATCCAAAGTCAACTGAATTATCATAGAGGAGATGAAGGATTCTTCATCTAGTTCTTTTTGTGAAGGCTCTTTGTTGGTTAGGCCACCTCTTCAAATTATAGTAAGGTCATTTAAGCTATTTTTGGATTTGACATGGAGTCCCAACTACACAAAGAGTAGTAAATAAGGTTCACCATATAGTGTATTTTGGATTTTTCTATTTTTTCTAACTTTAACTAAATTTAGGCCATAACAATGAATTCTATAGCATTTGAGCTGAACTAACAAAATGAAGCTTACCAAGTTTAGTTCTACTCCATTTTGAATTTTGGAAAAATCTGAAAATTGAGTGTTTTATTGAAGTTACAAGTTAAGTGGGAATTACCATGGTGTAGAGAACTATTCTAAATTTAGATATATGGATGATTTCCATTTACTGTACTATTCTTCATTGTAATTTACACGTTGGGTAAAAGAATCGGAAGTTCTGAGTACATTTTGTAATTGATATGAATTCTCTTTACAATCACTTCAAAAAATAATAGTAATTTCAAATTTTCACCAAAATTGATGACAAGTTCATAATTTGTAGTAGACACATGGCTTTATCTACTAAAATATAAAGTTGACTTCATATTTTATTTATAGTACCAAAATTAAGTGTGGTCATAGGCCCAACATGTAGGGGTTAAGGCACATGGTACAATTTGGCTTCATTTCCATTCAATGTTGGCTCTTCCAATCCGTCTTTTGTTTGAGATTTTTGGCAAAGACCCAAATGGAACTCGACATGATTTATGACTGAATGAACTGTAAAGCTTAGCATGGAAGCCACCCAAGTTGTCACTCAATGTCAGCTTGGGTTCCACATAGAAACATGCCTTTAGTCATTGTGAGAAGTACACCCATTATCATCTTTAGTCTAAGAGCTACAATTAGTCCGATTTGTTTCACAAACCTTTGGACTAATACCGGTATGTACTATCAAGATAGTCCAAAGATATAATAAATTATTATTATTATATATAGAATATAGTAGTTTATATTTCAAACAACTAGAAATAGTATTTCCAGACTATTTTATTCATATTTTATTCATATTTGGCATGGTAAATTCATAGTAATTTGGATTTAAAAAAAATAGTAAAGGCTAGACTATACCTACATTACCACAATTACTACAAGTTATCTCAATTACTCCAACTCGGACTTTCTTCTGATTCCACAATTAGTCAGAGTTTTCGTTATTAGTCCGAGTTGGACTAAAGATGATAATGGGTGTAGTGGACCTCAAATTGATATTTAGAATGAACCATTGTTCAGGGTTTTACCCTAGAAAGATGCCATGTCAATCCAACACCAGTATATCAGTAATTGCTTCAATATCTAGAAACACAAAGTAGCGCAAAGTGGATAAATTGCGACAATTTTTTCTAGGCATTTGAGACTGAATCCTACCCTACGTGAAGGTCAAATTCAGACATAAATTAAGTATTTTTGAGACTCCTTGTGCACAACTCCAATATAGTTGCAACGGACCAGTTGAAATACTGTTTTAAATCTTTCCATTAAATAGTAAAATTAGGTTGCCTGAAAAATTAGATTGCCTTACCCCAAAAAGTTATTTCACAAGCCATCAAAGTGAACAGATATTTCCACAAATATTTCCATTTGTACACATTGAGGTTCATGAGTCCCAATTACAAAAATATCTAATTCAAAAATAGTGCATTCTTGTATAGCAACAATAAATATTTACATAGTGTCAAATGTGGAGAAATTAGTGAGGGACAACCTAATTTCACCATTTAGTGTAGATATCAATTGCATTAACCCCTAAACGTCAGAGCGTCCAGAAAGTGGACGACTAACAGATTCAAACCCTTCTCACGTTCTCATCAATGCTTGGATGAAAGTCATCCATTTTTTTGGAGATTCTTCACCAAGTTGTTGTCCTATCTAACGGTTGGATTTAGTCATACTTGATTCCATATTTTTCTAAAATTACAAATGTAGAAGTATGTCAAGTCGTTGACCAAGCCAAAATTGCATTGACTGTAGTTCAAAAGTGGAATCGCAAAAATGAGGTCATAGATTTAACCCCTAAAGGACCAGGGGGGTTTTAGCTTAGCTCTTGTTTTCTTAACTAGCTCTTATAACAAGCTCAATTCCTCATTGGTGTGGGTTAATTTTGACGATCGGCACCGTTGAAATCAAAGAAGACTTACATAGCTTTGGTATGAAAAAAGGATCGACGGAATCGCACATTTTTTGAGAAAATGCCACCGTTGAGAAGATTGATGGAACTTGTTCAGGGTATTTTGTACACATGCTGAAATCGGATTGATCAAAAGTGCTCCAAAAAATCTGAAATTTCTACCATGCATAATGATCATCATTTTGAACATGTGCAAAAAATTTCAATTAATTTGGAGGTGTGAAGAGAAAGATATGAGGGTCTCAAGTGACGCCCAAACAACTTCTTTGCAGCTTAAAAAAATCACCAAAAATCGCACACTTCATGAAATTTCGATCAAGAAGTACTCACGGATTCAGCTCTTAAAAAGAACTAGGGTCTCTTTGTTGCTCACTTTACAATTCATGGTCTAACAACTCGAAATTCCTCACTTTCTAGTTTCAGAAGCCACGTGGTGGCCTCGTGGTCCTTTAGGGGTTAAGAAACACAAAAATTTCAAAGAATCACCATGTTTAAGAGTATCTCATTTCAAACTCATTCCAACAAATTTTACTCAAAAAATATTAAAATTTTGTTTGTAATCGAATTTAGAAAGAATTTTTAATTTTAACTTTCAAATTTTATAATTAAATATTGGTGATAGTATTAGTGAATCAAACCATACGGATGGAATCTAAAATTCAAAATCTAGGACTTTCATTTGTATATCAATTCCAAAATATTCTTCTAAATAATAGTTTATAATGCTTTTTCTCAAATTGTCAATTCCAGGGACACCCTGGTACGTTTAGGGGTTAATTACACATCCTCATACTTGATAGTGCACATTTTATTAAAACTCGACTAACAGACTGAAATATATATTGCTGACAAACGAACTGCAGTTAGATGAGGTATCGGATATTCCACATCATGATACCCGTATGAGAGTTACTATCCTTCAACTGATAGTCAAAGTCCGACAAATTTAACCCTTAGTTTAACGTCCTTAGTTTAACACTGTTTTCAAAGATTCGTTATAAAATGTTTGATGAAAACCAAAAATGGAGTTGATGTACAAAGCAAAGTCGTAAATGTCAATGTGAAGATCACATCTGTACGGTTGGATTTATCATATATTTCTTTAATATTGTTTAACTAATATTGCAAGGTTTTCTCTTGAAAATCAATAAAAATTCATGAATTAACGGAATTTTAAAAAAAAAATATTGTAATGAAATTGGAATAACATGCACTACGAGATGGTATGGTTTCCATTATTTGATTCTACTTATTTTGGAAAATCATCTTTACGGTCTCACCTTTAGAGCTAAGAATGAAACTTGACATAAACCACTTGTGTTGTTTTTTCCAAAAATCATAATAACCTATTTTGAAGATCCAAACTGTACAAAGGATAATCAACTTGCACAAGAACCATGAGAAATTTTGGTGGATGAAAACTGTCCAATTCAGATGGAATTTGAATAGTTTGAATTTGTTCGTCATCCACTATGTGGACGCATGTGTCTCAAAGGGTTAAATGCCGACAAGCATGTATTTGGTGACACTACATTTGATAGCGCAAATTTCATTAAAACTGAAGTACCGGACTAGAAAAGTGATGGGGAGTATTCCTCTTCTCAATAGAAATAGCTAGGTCTCTAAATTCTCTATTTGTGGAATTAGAGCAATGTAGAATGTTTAGGGACCTATCTCTATTGAGAAGGGGAGTTCTCTCTATCATTTTTCTAGTCCGGTAGTCCAATTTTAACCTTTCGACGTTTCACCTGTGACCATGGAATCATGCTTTCCTTGTCACACTCAATTTTGCCACTATAAATAAAATAAGAATTCAATTTTATATTTTCAATAGATGAAGCCTACTAAAAATCATGATTTTTTCGTAAATTTTGGTGAAAATTTGAAATTAGTATGAATTTTTGAAGTGATTTCACTGATTTGAAAGAAAATTCATATCAATTACAAAATGAATAAAAGACTTTGATTTTTGAACCAAAGGTGTAAATTACAATGAAGAACATTACAATGAAGAACATTACAATAAATGAAAATCATCCATATATCTAAATTTAGACTTCTTTTAATATTCTTTTTGTAGTTGGGACCCATGTAAAATCCAAAAATAGCTTGAATGATTTAAATTGAATAGTGCGTTACATTGATTTCATAAGCCAGTTTTTGGCCTTCCCAGACGTTCAGAGATTAACCCTTAAGCATCCACACTACAATTACCTTATCAAAGTATTTTCTTGTAAAAATCATAGTAATTACCAAAATTCTTAGAATATTATGAATTTTAAGGAAAAATGTAAATTATAGTGATGAATAACAAGGTGTAAGTGGCATGCTTCTTGAGCTTTATATAAAAAGAAATTTGATAGAAAAACTCTTTGGGCAGTGTATAGTAGAATTTAGGGTTTTGAGCTTTAAAGTGCTGTAAAATACACAATTTCTAACAATTTTGAAGAACCATAGTAAATTGAACTAAAAAGTAGAAAAATAACCTCTGCATTTTCTTAGTTGGGACCATTTTCATTTGAAATTAGGAACTAACTGAAAATCAACGTTTGACTGAAAAATGACCAAACATGGCCCCACATGGCTCCATGCACGCTTAACCCTTAAACGTCAAGGTAAGCCCCATGGGCTTATTTAAAAGAGAATAATCAAGAAAAAAATAGATTTTCTCAACCAAATCAAGCGTGGATTGGTGAGTTGGAAAGCTACTGAAAAAGCGATCTAAATTCCAAATTTGCGCCTCATTTGGGAGATTGTAGAAACATTGGTAAGCAATTGAAGATATCAAAATGAGCAGGAGTTGAGGTTGGGGCAGTTGAGGTCGTTTTCTGAAAAGTGCCGCAGTGCTACAGTGCCGCAATAATGCTGGCCAGCAGAGCCGTTTTTCCAAAAAAATAAAATATATAAATAAATAAATTTCCTCCTCCAAAAATTTAGATTCCTTTCGGGCTGCCCCGCCCAGGCCCTCTTGACGTTTAAGGGTTAAGGGTTAATGAAATGTGTGTTTGATGCCCAATGCAAATCTTGACAGAGTTGAAAACTCTCTCAAAGAGTTCACTACAACGCGGTGCACGAGCCAGGACCATCACAATTGTGGCTGGCTAGAGCATGCCTGGTGTTCAGTATAATATTGCTGTCCATGACGAATTGCTGACAAACGAACTGCACAAGATGAGGTATCGGATATACCACATCATGATACCCGTATGAGAGTTACTATTCTTCAACTGACTGTCAAAGTCCGACAAATTAGAATGCCAAAAGGCCATGCAATCGGTGAACCTGCATGGTGACGATGTGTGGGTACTTCCTCATATGTGTAGAATGTAGGAAGAATAAATGAGGTGCAGATTGGGAATTCACTTTCAGTCTTGCAAAGTTGAGAGAACAAGACCGGAAGCTTCGAAACTTTATCTAGAAGTTTTGACATATCCTATAAACACTTGATAACTCAATGTGTTACAATCTGCAAAGCACTCCATTAATTTAAGCTACACCCCAAAAGCCATGTTTTGTCAAGCAAGTAGTTGTGGATGACATCACCATCAGGCTCTCCCTGATAAGCAATCCTTATCCCCTAAACGTTCAACCGTCCAAAATGTGGACAATGTAGAGAATCAAACACAGATTTCTCATCCGTCATTGGCTTTCTGCATTGTAGATTCTTCACTATATTTCGTGGGAAGTTAGCTTCATGCACGTGTGATCCGATTAGTAAGGGGATGATTTGTGAAAATTTTATGCTTCTGATTTCATGTCGTAGTGATTCACCCAAAATTTTGAAGATTTTAGTGTAAAAGTGCTCCTAAAAAAGTTAACTCACAAAATTAAGAACCCAAAAAATCTCCAAAAATCACTACACTTAGAGTAATACAATTCAACCAATCACAACAAATTTCATCCACATATTGTCAATATCTTATTCATAATCAAATGACAAAAGAATTTTCAATTTTAAGTTTTAATCTTTATACAAAAATATTGGTGACAACAATCATAGATTTACCCGTATGGATAGAATCAAAAATTCATAATGTAAAACTTTTATTCATACATCAAGTTCAAAATATCCCTTTTAGTTGCATTTAATAAGACATCTTTGAAATTCTCTAAATCTGGGGAGGGGTGAGGATGTTTACTAGGGGTTAACTCCTAAGTGACTGAGCGGCCATTTTATGCTTGGTGCCCTTTTTATACAGGTTGCCCATGATGAAAAAATATTTCTTGTAAAAAATAAAAAATATTACCAAATAGAAAATCAAACCTACTTATCAATCCAATTTGAATCATGTCAATCTGAGTTCAACTCCACTAAGGAGAATTTAAAATAATTATGAAATTCTACGTGCAGGCAACGCCTGAGATTTTGCATACAATGAGCTGACGTTGATGCCTCTAATAACGGTAAACCACCTCACATTGTAATAATTTATATATTTTTAGGGTATTTTTCTCATATAATTTATTGTTAGACCGATTTACACTGATTTTTTCATGATCATTGAAAGAAAAATGAATATTATAAGATTTTTTCAATGTATTTCTCTTGTAATTGTCATAGTAATTAGAAATATGCCTAAAATAATATGAAATTTTGAGGAAAAATGTAAATAACAGTGAAAAACAACAAGGTGTAGGTGGCATGCTTCTCGAGCTTTAGAAAAAAGAAATTCGATTGAAAAACGTTTTTGCAGTGTATGTTGAAATTGTAGGGTTTTGAGCTTTAACCCCTAAACGTCCCAGCGTCCAGTTTCTGGACGTTTGTTGGTCAAACCCAATTTTGATCTTAAAGATGACTTTTGTTGCTAATACACCCAACTAAGAAAATGAAGTTTATTAAGTCTAGTTTGTACTCCACTTTTCAAATCTTAAAAATTCCAATTATTGAGTATTTTATTGCTTGTGCAAGCTTTGTAGCTCAAGGTTTGAATTACACTACATAGGATGTTCACCTTTCTAATTTCAAAATTTAAATAAAAAATTTCTATGGAAAACATATCATGTGATTCTCCATTGTAATTTGTACCTGCTCCCAAAAAAATATTAATTTTTTAAAGCTTTTTTGTAATAAAATTTATTTTTTGAAGTATTTGACTTAAAAATTTGTTAAAAAGGCCGTATTAAATCAAAAAAATTTGAAAATTTCAAGACTGATAGGAAACATTCAATTTCATGCATGAAAAATATTACAAAATATATTTTGATAAATCTTGAAGGCTGAATTGTGTAGTTTGACTTTCCTATAAAGGAGTGGTACGTTTAAGGGTTAAAGTGCTGTCAAACATATCGTTTTAACAATTTTAAAGAACAAAAAATTGGACTAGAGAGTAGGAAATAGCTCCTACACTTTCTTGGTTGGGACCATTTTCATTTGAAATTAGGAACTAGGTGAAACTTAGCATTAGATTGAAAATCAATCAAACATCGCTCCACGGGGCTCCTTGCGCTTAGGGGGTAAGGATTTTCTTTTGGGCAATATAACACATGTTTTATTCTAAGATTCTAACACTGTAATGTCAAGATTTGGAAGTAACCAACCCTAAACCTCTACATAAGTAACTTGTTAACTTTTGTATATATATATATATATATATATATATATATATATATATATATATATATATATATATATATATTTTGGATAAGCTCCCACAATACACTGAACCGGGCAGTCAAGGTCGGCAACTCATACCTTATATTTTATTTTTATGCTGAAATGATGCAAATATTCTCTAAGATTCTCTTTTTCACCATAGAAAATAGCATATTTTTAGAATAAAATAATTTCCTAAAAATTTGGGCTTCTCGTTCTATAGTTAACTTTTACCAACCTTGATGGCCTGGTACAATAATTGTTAACCCATTAACGTACCACGGTGTCCCTAGAATTGACGAGTTGAGAAAAATCATCATAGAGTACTATTTAGAAGAATATATTGGAATTGATATACAAATGAAAGTTCTAGATTTTGAATTTTAGATTCCATCCATACGGTTTAATTCACCAATGGTACCACAAATATTTTACTATAAAATTTGAAAGTTAAAGTTAAAAATTCCTTCTAAAATTGACTACAAACAAAATTTTAATAAATTTTAATGAATTTTTTTGGAATGAATTTGAAATGAGATACTCTTAAACCTGATGATTCTTTGAAATTTTTGTGTTCCTTAAATCTATGACCTCTTTTTTGCAAGGCCACTTTTGAACTTACTACAGTCAATGCAATTTTGGCTTGGTCAACAACTTGACATACTTCTATATTTGTAATTTAAAAAAATATGTACTCAAGTATCACTAAATCCGACCAATAGATATTAGGACAACAACTTGGTGAAGTATCTCCAAAAAAATTGAATGACTTTCATCCAAGTATTGATGAGAGCGTAGCGTGAGCTTGAATCTGTTAATCGTCCAGAAATTGAACGCTGTCATCAGGAATTTAGAACCTTACTGATTTTTAACGATTTCCGTGCGACATTCGATATTTCATGGGTTTGTATATTTTTCGCACGTATTTCACACTAATTCTGCACTGAATCCGCACGGCTTCTACATTCACTCTTTTAGTTATTTAATAAAGTGCAGAATCCGTGCAAAATTAGCACGAAATCCGTGCCGAATCTGTGGGAAAAATGTATGAACTAATGAAATGTTGGATGTCGAACGAAAATCGTTTAAAATCCGTGGGGTCCAAAATTCCCGATGGTGACGTTTAGGGGTTAAAGAGGTTTCACTGTACGTTATCCAGATATAGTAAGATCTACCAGCTACAGAAATTGTACTCTGTCTCAAAACCCAAAAAACTAGAAGGAAGAAAAAAGAAAGTAATGCAGACACGTTTTTTAACTTGAAAGAGGGATCCAAATAAATTAAGAGTCAATTGATCCGAGTGGCAAGGGAGGGGCCGCAAACTAGCCAGAGCGGGAGCTAATTTCCAATGCAGACACACTCTTCTGTCATCCATCTTCAACATGATGTCACTGCTCATGACGCTACTCACAACCTACTTTCAATATTCAGCTCCCTGGATGACTATATAAACACGTAGCTCATGTCTTGTTTCACAGTTCATTTGAACCAGATTTCCTACATCCTTCTTTCAGTTCTTCATCAGTCCCTTCAAAGCCCTCAGACAACTTATTTTTAGCATAGGGTCCTCTATGATGATCGCTTGTGTGATGGTGGCCATGGCGGTTTTTGCATCGAGGGTGCGGGCCAACTACCACGTGTCGGAGTATGATTTCCACGACTACCAACAGCCGACAGTGGAAAGCTTCATTGGATGCCCCTCCAACTACTACAACTGCAAGTGCTACCACGACGGCGATCGCGCCGGCGTCCTCTCACAGAAGCCACCCGTGCTCACGGATTTCGTCACCATCGAGAACCTGTGCGGCTACAGACTACTCAACCACTTCCACAACAGCGACGGAACGTACTCGGTGTTCGATGGCACCGTGAGCAGCGGCACCGACGGCCCCGTGTTGGCCACATGCTATGGCGCGGACGCGGGCAAAGCCACCCTCCTTTGCACTTCCTTGAGTGACAATGGTGCTACAAGCAATGTGTATGATCGCTTGATCTGCTATGGACACCCATGCGAACCCTAAACCATTACCATGGGTGGCTGAAGAAATAGAAAAAACTAGAGAAATGTGTCAACACCAACATTGATGAAGAGTTTGTTGGAGGTAGTTCTACTAAGTAGGCCAAGTGGAGTAGACAATGAGTCCTTCCTTCCTTTTGGAAGTAGATAGAAACTGTGATCTTCTTTCGAGGCCAGCGAAAATATAGTGTGTGTTCGACCTACCCATGATACAGTGCCCACCAGACAGTACCATTGGTGTAGACTTTTGGAAGTATCCTCTAATGATACAGTCTCATACGGAGTATCTGACTAGAAACCAAACCGGTATACTTTTGGTAGAGTCAAGTTTTGCAATCTAGTGCTGGAGATCATCACATCCAAAAGTTGCGACTTAATTAGGTGTGGTTACCTTGGAACCAGCTCTGGTATTCGCCTATATAGCCAATACTCGCTGGGATGTGATTATTGTGGTATTGGAGAGTATAATAATAACAAGTTCACAGTGTAGTCACAGTTTTGTGGATACACAATTGTGCCCTTACCAGAGTACCTCGTTCAGTCCCAACTCAATTAATGATCAATTCAGACCTCGCATTTTAGCAGGTAATTTAAGGTTCGCAATCACTGGTGGGAATGCTATGAGTCTTTAGGGGTTAGTGCTGGGCCCTCACATGTTTTGCACCCCATTCTCATGTTAGCATTCAAAGGAAACTTGCAGTAGAAAAAAGAGGTGGATTATTAACAAAGAATACAAAGACTTACAAGCTTGCTTGGTATAGTTAACATTCTGTCAATTGTGAAAAGGTAGCCAACCAAGATGTTGAGCACTTGTTCACATCCACTAAAAGCCTACAAGCATATCTGCATAAAACAAGGTAATATAAAACATGACAACTAGTTCTAAGTTACTGTGTCAGGAGCTCTAAGCGCTACTTGTCTGTTGTCTAGCTAGATCAATTCATTGATAAACATTGAAAACCAGACGCTGGAGAAACGGTATTAACCCCTAAACGCTGCCGAGACCAAAAAATGACAACTGCTGCGTGGATGATTTCCATCCAATTCTTTATGTGAAGGGCTTTGCTTGGTGATGCCACCCCTTCAAGTTAAATTCAAATCATTCAAGGGGTGGCATCACCAAGCAAAGCCCTTCAAGCTATTTTTAGATTTTACATGGGGTCCCAACTACAAAAAGAGTCGTAAAAACGGTTCACCGTGTAGTGTATTTTGAATTTTTTTGCTTGTTCTACATAAACTAAATTTAGGCCATGAAAATGAGTTCCATTGCATTTGAGCTTAACTAACAAAATGAAGCTTGCCAAGTCTAGTTTTTACTCCACTTTGAATTTTTGGAAAAATTTGAAAATTGAGTGTTTTATTGTAGTTACAAGTTCGGAAGGTATCACCAAGGTGTAGCAAAATTTCTAAATTTAGATACACGGATGATTTTCATTAACTAAACTTTTCTTCATTGTAATTTACACCGTAGGTAAAAAGATTGGTATTTTCTAGTACATTTTGTAATTGATATAGATTTTCTTTACAATCACTTCATAAAACCATAGTAATTTCAAAATTTCACCAAAATTTATGAAAAATTCATGATTTGTAGTAGACATGTGACTTCATCTACTAAAAATATAAATTTGAATTCTTGTATTATTTTTAGTAGCAAAATTGAGTAGCAAAATTGAGTGACAGATAAAACATGATTCCATGGTCATAGGCCCAACCTTTAGGGGTTAATATAGGTACACACGGCCAGTAATTGTCATATGGGAGGCAGAACCTCTTGTCTGAGCAACTCGGGAATATCATACCCAAGCATATATAATTATCATCCCCTGCTTGCAACATCTTGGGCTTCAGTTTCTCAAACTTGTGGAAGTTGTATCCAACCAGCCTTTCGCTGTAATGGTCCACCCTTGGAATGTCCCCAGGTGGTAGATGGAACTCTCTTTGCACCTGCGTGGTCGATGCATGCATATACATATGCTCATATATAATTTGACATGCAGGAATCTAGGACCTGAGTACACTCGTAACTCTTTTATATCACTGTTAAATTGATAACCACAGAACTTGACATGACTGTGGAAAGTGTCCAATCACATGTGTACACGATAGCAAATATTTTTTGCGAATGTGACATTGGAGAGTCAGATAATATATATAATTAATGAGTTCAAAGTGTACACTCAGACCTCTTAAAATCTGACCTTCTCTTAATTGAGTGCAACACATTTCTCTCATTCAAACCAGTGACTTTCCTGTGTTTTTTTTCTTGAAGCCTAAATGGCCACGTAAAAAAATTGGGAAAGAATATTTGGCGAAATCTTAAGCATACAATCATATTTTGATATAATTTCTTCATATTTTGGTAGTTCTTTTCACAAAATTTGGGTATTTTCACAAAAAATGTAGAAAAAATAGAGTTATCCTTAAAGTCACCTTGTGTTTGATTAAGATACCGTGAATTTTGCTTTAATGTACTCTTATTTGTTCACACCAAATAGTTTAAAAGTATGAAAAAGCTTGGTGGTCTATCATTGTTAGGTGCGTAAGAGCTTGGTGGTCTCTAAACTCAAGGGAAACTAGTTTAGCCGTCAAGAAAGACGACTAAACTAGTTTTCCATGAGTTTGAAGACCACCAAGCTCTTACACACCTAATAATGAGAGACCACTAAGCTCTTCCCTACCTTTTAACTATTTGGGGTGAACAAATAAGAGTACATTAATGCAAAATTCACGGTATCTTATTCAAACACAAGGTGACTTTAAGGATAACTCTAATATGGCGAAAAGATTCAAATTTTTCTCATTTTTTCTCTTAACAACAGAGAAATGCCATATTTTGTAGAGAAATCTGGCGAAATATAGCTAGAAAAAAAACCGATGATTCAAACCGTTTGAGTGTTAATAATACTGTCATCCATACAAGCAGGTTAAGAAGACCAGAGTATAGACAACTATATGAATCCATTGAAATACATTAACAAGTTCTTCCTATCAAATGATCCAACACCTTGAGCAAACACTCCCTCTGTCCTAGAGTGCCTGCCACCAGACCCTCTTCTTGCAGTTACACTACGTGGTTACAGTCCCACCATTGAGGATGCTCTAAGCAATTTTTGCTCTTCCTAATTCAAACATATATTCTTCAAAAGGATGATGGTGGCATTTATGAGTACTTTGACCAATTTCCCGGTCAACGCACCATATAGTTGGGCCGAGGGGTGGGGTAACACGACACCAAACAATGGACTCCTTTTAGCTAGGGATGGATTAGATGAGTCAACAAAACATCATAGTGATGAAAGTAATACAAGAATGGACAAATTAGATGTGTGCAAAAAATGGCAGCATACAATGAGGCACCGAATCGGGTTCCAAAAAGTACCATACACTGTAGAATTCTACTAAAAACCTCATACAATCACAATACTACAAAATAGAGTCTAATGTAGCACTAATGGAACAATTTGGATGAAAAAACAACCCTAAATGTCAATGGCAGCACAAAAGCTTACCCAAGGAATTACCTAACAAGGTTCACCTAACAAGGTTCACCATTGTCTCAAATCACACCAATTTCCCATGGGTACCATGTACTCCCAAATGAGGTCAATTTTGATAGTAGAAGTGAGTAGATAGAGGGAAATTGCACCTCTATTCAAAATGACAGCATAAAAGTCTAACTAAGTTTAATCTCAAAAAAACCACGGTTGTCCCAAATTCACACCAATTTCCCTATGGACACTAAGTGCTCAAAAATGGGCTCAATTTGATGATAAAATTAAGCAAGTGAAGGGAAATTGCACCCTCACTCAAATGGCAGCACAAACACTTATATGGAAATGGACCTAAAAGGTGTCTCAATTGCCTCAAATCTACTCCAATTTCTCATAGGTACTATGTACTCCAAAATGGGTTCAATTTTGGCGATAGAATTAGATAAGTGAAGGGAAATTGCACCTTCACTTAAATGGCAGCACATAAATTTACCTCAAAATTGACCTAAAAGTGCTACAATTGTCCCAAATTCACACCAATTGCCCATGGGTACTATAGTACCCCAAAATGGACTTAAAATGGGTGAATAATATCTCCAAGGGTCAAAAATCCCACCTTGCCCAAAAATTACAGCATACTACCACGACACAAAATGAGCATCAAGAATTCCACAAATTGGAATTACCATGAGCAAAAGGGTTCTATAACACTACAATTCACAATTGTAGCACAAAGATCATAGAATGCAAGGGAAATTGGAGAATTTTCGGGCAGCGCTTCCACGTCGTGCCCAATAAGCCCTAATTTACAATCTATTTTCTACCCGATTTCAACCACAATTGCACTTTACTAAAATTGAAAATCGACGTAAAATCGGGCAGCGCTTCCGCGTCGTGCCTTACACACCGGTACTTTCAACTACCACACACAATCCTACAATTGGAAGGCAAAAATCAAGCAATCTACAACAATTCCAACCAACAAGATAAATCACGGAAACAAAGTGGGTATCACAACACATGGCATGGCAATTACAATTGCAATTAACAGTACTATGAAATAGATGGTGTTCTAATTGACTTGTAAGACAACCTTCACCTTGACTAATGCGGAATTTGGAATAGAGGGAGGTGATAAAACCCTCCCTCTGTATTATCACGCTGTCCCTCCGTAATGTCACGCTGTGAGGCAGGGGGTTCTTTGATTGTGGCCTCGTGATGGTGGCATGATCGTCGTCTCTCTATAGCTCCAACCTTCTGTTGATCTTGCTTTCGATTGGCACCGAATCCCCCTAGCCTATGTGCCTCAATCTCCGGCCCCCATGTATTCTCTTGTGACCTCCAGCAAGGTCGTTATCCTCGTCCCACACCGACTCGTGTTGCTCACAATCCTACTGCGCCGACGTCGTCCACTCGTCCTCGTTTCTCCGTTGCGCCGTCGTGCCTTGATCCCGTCGCCTTCGTCGTCCACTTCAGAGTACTCGCACCTCCGGAGTCTCGGTGCCCTTCCTGTCATGATCGCCGTCGTGCCTTGGCTCGCAGCGCGAGCTCATGCACGTCGTCATACTCGCCCCGCACCCTCGCAGCGCTCCTCACCGTGCCACGCACTCGCCCTCCGCTGTCTTCCGTTGCCCCAACACCCTTCCTCGCGGCCTTGATCCACTGCGTACTCACCACGCCGGCGAGGATCACCTGATGTGATCACCTCACGAGATCACCCGACGTGATCTCGTACCTCCGCCGACCGCGCCTCCAGTTTGATCGCAGTTTAGCGCACCTCCGGAGTTCCGCAAACTCCCACACCCCAACGCCTTGACACGATTCCCTTACTACATATCTCACTCCTATTTTTTCTTACAAAAAAAATCAAACCTTGATCAGACTACCTAGATCTCACTCTGGCAGGGCTTCGCTTCACGATCCAAAAAACTACCGCCAACGGGACGGAGAGAAGAGACCACCTTCTAGACAAAGAGATGAGTTAGACACACACATCCAAACTTCATCCGCTACGACCTCATTCATCCAAAATACTCAAACTCATTAACTCCTACTTACACTAGCCTAAACTCCTAGTTAACCGGGAGCTATTTTGTGCCCAAAAAATAGAGCTTGGTCTTTTCCCAAAGTAAAAAACCAAAATCCTACAAAGGTGCTCTTCAAAATATGCCTTCTAAAATAATAGGCAAAATAATACAAACACTCAAAACACACGATTAAAAGGCCAAAAATCTCTACTCAGCTAAATTTACTCAGAAAAGTAGGAACAACAATAAAAGGCAAACAACACCACATAAAAAGTGTTCCTAGAACACCAATAAATCTAATCAGCTAAAATGCTGCAAATAAACATCAAAATGGGAGGAAAAGCCACCAATCTACACGATAAGAGTTTACCGCGATTTGTGGACCGGTTCGACGGTTCACAACATCCACACTACAAATGATTTGAAAAAGTGGTCAATCTACCTGACGTGATCTTATCTTGTACAAACAATGCTTTTAGTGGGGCATGGGAAAGAAAGTTTACAATGCGTAAGCCATTGGAATCCTCCCATTGGACAGGGCACATTATTGAAACAAACGTCGAGTGCTGAAAATCGTGCACTATGAATACACCTAATGTTATGTTGGTTCATCAATGAATGCATATTCTTTCATAGCTAAGATGTGGTGTAGTGAGAGCCTTGTGATAACCTTCAATCCAAAAATATCAATTTGTTCCAAATTTCTCATCACTTGTAACGTAGAATGTTTTTAAACCGCCTATATAATCTCCTGTCTTGAATTTTTTGAAAATTGGCCCAAGTCTTATTTTGGCTCATGGAGAGATAATATTCATGTATGAATTCGAACAAAGGTGATCATGTAATTCATATGGATTTCAAAAGTCAAAAGATAGTTATACCCCACTTGTAACATATATGTGGTGTTCATTTTAACACAACAATTATCATGAATTGAAATTCTTTGAAATTTGAAAGGTGAACATTCTATGTAGTGTTATTCAAACCTTGAACTACCATTAGGAGAAAAATGGGGTCCCAAAGGGGCCCTGTAAGACAGCCCGTGGTAGGTGAACCAGCTGCCCAAGTACCCCTTTTTATGTGTCGTAGCACGTGATACCGGATACTCCCCTAGAACGCACTTTTTCGTATCAAGAACGCTCGTAGAGGTGATTTCCGGGTTATCGTTCCGCGGAGATTCTATGAAGTGGGAAGTTTCCGGAGATGGTTCCGGACTGGTGACCTCTCTCTTTCTCGTCACCAGCTGAGTTCCTCTTTCCTACTGAACCGGGCCTTCTCCTACTGACTGACCCGGTTACTACTCGATCCGGTATCCTTCCAGGGAGGATTCTTCACTATCCTTCCTCTCCCCGGTCCACCTTTGTCACCTGATCCGGTTTCGTTTAACCTCTATTTCTCCTCAGAGGGTTCTCCATTCACATTAGTGGTGCTGGATTGAAAGACACACCCCTCCCTACTGATTCAAGTGATGGGAGCTTCACTACCTTCCGGTTTAACTCACAAAACTCCTAATACCGGTTACTTTCCGTACTGCCCTTTCAACTGCTAGTTTTACCCAACCGGCAGCCGTGTCACGCAAGCGCAATCCAGTTTCCCCTTTCTCCCAATTACTACAACGACTTACTAACTGGAATGGACACTATCCGGGGAGTCCGAAACTGACATTCAGGAACTCTAGCGCCCTGTCTTACTCCCGTGATCCCGTATTCCTCCTCGCCTGGACCTTCCAAGTGCTGGCACCTCAACCGGACTACCCGTCCAGGAGTTCTGAGCAACTCGGAGTACCCCCTCCTACCTGCCCAGCTACTAACCCGGATTACCTAGCGTACGGAACTTAGAAACCACTCTTTCAAACAGTCCTCAAATCACCCAAAAACCATATTCAGACTTCACACCCGAATCACTCGAGGACCCGGACTACCCACCCGGTTACCAAGGGACTCTTGACTACTGTACCATTCCACAAACAACCCCACAGCACATACACAATTTCCGGATAATGCCCTACAGCAGTTTGTTTTCACAGAAACAGTAATACAAGAAGACCCCAAGAATGCCAAGCATTCCTGGGAAAATAGTGGTCCTCAACCACCAGACCGGATTTCCCGCCCAGATCCTACAAACCCGGGATCCGGAAATCAAGGGAAATCACATCCAAAAGATCCCAATCCTATCCTACTGGCAAAAGCGCCTAACCTACCACACAAAAAGGTCCTATGCACACGCGGCTAGTCTACCAAGCCTAAAGCCTACTCCCTAGCCTGATCCGGTTCACACCGCAACCCGGATCCTACTGATCTTCCTGCCCCTCCGGATTACTGACCCGGTCGCCATCAGAGTCCCCCTCCTCTTCCTGGTTGGAGTGCGGGGAAGCATCCTCCTTCATCTTGGATCGACGTTCCCGGACCCCTTCTTGGTTGCCTTCTTCATCGGACTCCGGTTGACTCCCGTTTGACTCGTCCTCCTGAGTCTCGTATTCCTCTGGTTCGCCTGCATCCACTTCTCGCTCCTCCGGTTCACCGGCATCCGTCCTATCTTCCTGACCACCCGTCTCCGGTTGGCCGTCCACCTCTTGGTCCTTTCCGGATCCTGACTCCCTACCCGGAGTGGTCCCGGTCTCCACCAAATCAGCAGCCTGGTCTGCCAAATCGGCCAGGCTGGCCTTCGACTGGTCCCCTCTGGTACTGGCATCCGGATTCCCCCTCGGCATGCTCACTATCGGACCTGCAGCTGGTCTCGAAGTCTGTTCCGGGGTAGATTGACCCCCGGCCACCATTCTCTCCACTTCCTCCATTCCGGGCGCATCCTGTGATACATGGAATGCGGCCAACAATTCACTACTGGCTATGGGTGCATTCATACCTCTCTGGTTTGCCATCCTCTCATCCGGTTCGGACCCGGATGGAAACCTCGCCTGATGTTCCGCCAGCAATCTCCGGAATTCCACCACTCCTGCCTCGACCCTCGCGGCGTACTTCTTTACCATGTTTGTCACGCGGGCAGCACCGTCCAATCCGGATTCGACCACCTTCTCTCGGTACAACCGGGCCTCCGTCTGGGCCTCTCCATCCGGTTTGAGCAGTGACGCGAGGAGCTGGTAGGTGGGCGACTTCGGCTTCTGCAGAGTCCGGATCTCATCCTGTTGCTTTAGTAGTACCAGGCTCCTCTCTGAGGCTTCCTTCCGGAGCTTGTCTAGCTCCTTTCTCATCTTCCGGACGATTTCCGGGTACCTCTCCACCTGAGTACTCCGGATGACACGCCCAACTTCCTTCATAGAGGTATAGATGGGGTGGTACTTACCTTCCACCGTCTCTAATGCCTCCCTGACCGGTTTGAGGAAGTCCTCCTTGGGTTCCCGCAGTGGAATGTCCTCCAATTCCGGTCCTGCATTCCGGGGAGCCCGCTCATAAGTTCGGATCCCCTCCGAGTACTCCTCTTCGTCCCGCACCGGTTTCGAATCTCGCGCCCTCTTGGTTTTCACCTTGACGTTCTTCTGGCGTCCGGTCGACTCCGGTGCCCCTCTTTTCTTCCTCCGGCTATCTACCGGTGTCGTCTTCCGGTGCTGCTTCTTCGGAAGAACCCTAAACCCGGTCACAATTGTGTCCGGGTCGTCATCCTCTTCTTCCTCTTCTTCATCCGGAATCCTCAAGCGCCTCTTCACCTATCCTCGGGGTGGTGCTGTAGAGGTATTCGCCTCGTCCGGTCCACCCTGGTCCGGTTCATCCTCGGACTCCAATCTGCTCGGAGTCCCCCGGAGCTTCTTGAGTTGGCCCCGAGTGCTCACCCTAAAGGGGACCGCCTCAACCGATGTCTTCTGACCCGGTTCCTCCTCTTCTGCTCGGGCCTCCGAGGGTCCCGGTTGGCCTTCCTCCGTGTCTGCTTGCTCGTCTACTCCTCTTCCTTCCTGCTCTTCCCGTTCTTCCTCGTCCGGGCTGTCCTCATCCTCGCTCTCATCCGGATTCCCTTCCCGGGCCCTTGGCGGCTCCCGGTCCATGATCCTTCGGCAGCTCTCCCATTGCTCTCTCTCCCTGGCCGTGAGACATCCATACTTGTCATACAAATGAAACAGAAAAGGGGTTAGAGGACATCCCTTCTTGTTCCCGAGTTTCTTCGCTTCCCGGTCCACCAATTGGTCCACGATTTCTCCCCATCCGGTCTTCCGGTTGTTGAGGTAGGCCTCATAAATGGCCTTCATCAGCTTGATTGTGCAGGTGGTGGGTTTGTCCGGGCTAAAAATAGGCACCAGAAACCGCAGCAGGCGCTTCTCCCGGTCGCTCTTGCAGTCCTCCACCCGGAATCCGTCCTTCTTTGAAACCGGTTTAGAAAACTTCTCTTTCACCCATCCGGAATCCGTCTTGGTCATGTCATATCCAATCGGGCTGTTGGGGAACTTGTACGTCAAGCGCCAATGCTTCGAGTTCCACGCCGTCCATTGCCCCCGGATTTCGCTGTCCCGGAATTCCTCCGGTACCGGTTTTCCACCTAACTCCTGCAACATAGCATTACTGTGGAGATCCCAGGGCAGGTACAACAATTCCTCACAACCCATCTTGTGCAAATCCTTCCGCAGCTGCTCCCTATGTTCCGCACTGGCCGGAGCAACCGGGCGCACCAACTTATCCGGAACCGGCAGTCCGAGCCTCCAATCGTCCTTCCGTCCCATCGCTGCTGGCTCCAAAACTTCCTTCCCTCGACTGCGCACGTTCCGCCTAATCTCCCGGGATACTTGCTCACCACCCGGTCGCTCTCCCTGATCTCTCACAGCATCCGGAAACACAAAAATCTGGAGCAGGGGTGGGCTGGAAACACTATGCGAAAATGAACAGTGAACTGCCCTAATTAAAGCCGCCCATTTCAAGGCGCGAAGCGCGGCCGGGTCCATCCATGACCCATCCATCCCCTACCCGGTTTCCAGTCCGGGCCTGGTGCCCAATCCGGACACCAGCCGTCAAAACCGGACCCTAGCAATAACTCTACAACGCGCGCGAGCGCCTCTTCTACATAAATAACTAAATGTGCCATTATGGTCACTACCACACGCATTTATGGAGATCCGGGCTACTCCTAGCTACTCTAAAACCCTAACTCTCTATTTCTAGGTCGAACGAGGTTCGACATTATGTAAACCCATTGGTGCAGTCGCTGCCCGCTGACAGCTTCGGAAGCCGCAGTGCTGGCAGTGCTAGCAGTGTCTGCAGTGTTGGCAACGTCGAGGACGTCGCTACCGTGCGAGCCTTTGACTGAAGAGCAGTGAGCGGAGAGCAGAAATGGTGCGAGCGGAGAGCGGAAAATGGTCAGATTTATACTAAATATAGCATAATATCCGAATATTCTCAGGCATATTCGAATATTCTCTAGAATATTAGAATATTTTGAAGGTAAATTCATGTCAAACTATGATTTTTTACCACAGTAAAAATTTAAATTGAACCATTTATGAGATATTTACCGTGGTAAATTTGAATTTCCTGGTCGAAAGCATCATTTACAGAGGTGAGAAACAAATTTTTCAAATGCATCTCTTTATTAAAAGTTGAAGTACAGGTTGTCCAACCTCACAGGGCAAGTCTGATTTTGCGATCAACCGAATGGTCTACGTGTCTTATTTGCATTCCGGTTGTATGAGTCTATCAGCCTAACCGTCGACATTTTTCCAAGCGAAAAATCCTACTGAACGGTCGTGGCACAGTAGGATCAGACTTGTGTGCCAGCAAATCCCTGGAATATGTACCAGGAGGAATGTTTCCAACCTTGGAGTATGCATGATGGACAATGCGTGCATTGTCATTGTGATCTGAATCAAACGCAACCTTTGGTTCATCACACTCAATCACTTTTGCACCTTGCTTACTGTGGTCAACCACGGTAGAGCGGTGCTCGCTTGGCCCATCTATCTCCACTTGAATAGCAGGCTGAAATGGTATAACGTCATCGCTAACACTAGTGATGTCGACCACCTCGTCTAACAAGCTCTCCATGTTACAGCAGACCCACCGTAGACGCCGCGCCCAAAGGACGTCTACCAATATGACAAAGTCTCCTGAATTGACGTATATGTTTGCTAGTCTGTCAAAGGGCTTAGACTATGAAAATGCTTACGGAACTGACATCAAGATGTGTAGCCAGAAAAAGACTCTGGTTCGACAGAAAGGCCGACGGCCGTTCTATCTTATATAATAGATTCTTCAAATGCAAGATCGCATTTTTATATAGAAAGCGCCGCATAGTTGCATCATGGGCAATCAAGTTGCATACAGCCAAAAACGCCAGATAATCGAGGTATGCTTGCCATTTGAATTTCGGTTTAGGGTTCATTAAGAAGTCTAATCTGAGCCGCAGTTCTGACAATGTATAAGATTGCGGCTATGAGTATTTCTCATTGAACGCCGCAATTGCTATTCGTTAAAGTTACTGTTGGCATAGTCCATGTGACTACCAAAGATTGCAAATGCATATAGATATACAGTCCAAAGGGTATGCATTTCCCTAACTTGCTGGCGATCTCAATCACGATCCATTAGCTGCTGCAGTTGTCGACTTTCCGTTTGTCTCCATGGCCCGCATCTACGTTACGGGTCACGATGTTCCTATGGTAGTTGAAATGGGTTGGGATAAGTACGCTCGAGTTTCGGTTCTAAATCTCGCAGTTCGTTTTGGCTTAGTAGCATCATCAATAATGGTGGAGCTAGAAGTCCATGGTAGGGACGGGTCCGTGGAATTAGGTGTGCTACAGACGAGGGGGGACGACCCGGAAGGATACTACTGGATGCTTTGTGCTGGTCAGTACACAGCTTACGGCTTGTTGAACTCATCACATCAAGTTCGTCAGATTGACGATTGTTTGTCAGACAATGAATGGGAAGGGTTGGGCGGTAGGGACAAATCAGTGTATCCCGAAGTCACTAGGAATGGGTTCACATTCCAGATGAAGTACCCTATTGCCTCAGTCAAGGGAGTAGTGGAATTGTGGCTGTGGGAATTTCCACATTGCAAAACTCATTGGATAGATTTGGCTGTCATGCTATTGGACAAAGATGTTCTAGACAGGTATGGAGTACCGTGTAATATTTGGGACGACTCTCCGAGGGACCCGATGGTGTGGCGGCTGATGTGGTCACACTACATATGTGAGTTGCTAGGCCTACCGGACCCTTGCAACATCGAGGTGAACGAGGTGATTCCGAAGGAGTTATCGATTGCACTGCAGGAACACTTCGATGATGCAGACAAGCCTCCGTTTTGGGACTCGACAGAAGATAGCGACAGTTTCAAATTCTAATATGTAGATGATCTTTGAGTATTGGAAGCTCAGGAGGGCAATCATACTACGTAGCTTTTGATGCAAACATGAATGTGATACAACATACTATAATAAATTTTGGGAGGTCAGATAGTAGTCTGTAATGCGATCATTCACAGAGAAATTTGAACAAGTCTACCATTAGAGTGTTGAAAAACACTCTAAAAGGAAATTCACGATCACAGTCTCTATGTGTAGGAATTAAGCAATCCAGATTACGTTTTACACTACAACAGATGCATCATAGTCGTCATTGCTGCTAGCACATAACATCAAAATGCAGCCTCACTCAACAAAGTATTAACTCCCCTGATTCTAGACACAACGTCCGTGGTATCAAACGGAGCAGAGTGTAAAGGCTTGGGGAGATAGAAATAGAACTCCTCGGCCCAAAACCATTATGACATAGTCATCAAGGATAATAGAGTGGATGGTCTAAGACTAGAAGGAATTGGTCCTTGGGCCCAAATATGCGCAAAATCAAGATTAATAAAATTCCTAGAGATCAATGATTATCATTGCATCCGGGAAACGGTCCACTCGTGACTATTGATAATCAAATGTGTATTACATCCACATACTAAATCAAATGCCTATGATTTAGAACGGGTCAATATTCCACTTTCGAGAAGGAGCTTAATTTCGTTGAAGCTGAAAGTCGGGGCATGCATGAAAAGGTCGACTTTGGGGTCACGCTTGCACACATTTATGAAGACGTAATAAATGTGCTTGCAGTAGCTGAAATGCCCACTTCTTTTACCGAACTTGACTATGGTTTGTTTGAATGCAAGACACGTGCATGCAGGTTCCGAGCTCACTGTAATCTGGTATTGTGTCACAGCAGGTGGAGTTCCAGAGTCCAGAGCAATGATGCACCCATAGCCTGGATGTGGTACCATCGTAACGCCCTGGATTTTAGCCTTCAAAATCTTGGATGAATCAATGCTGAGACACTGCTTGGAGGTGGGAACGTTGGCTTGATGGCAAACTTTCTTCGACTTCCGCTTTCTAGGATATCGGTCCGCATCACGTGGCACTGGGACAGCGGACATATCTGAAGGGAGTGGTGCATTGGAGAATAGCCTCCTGGGAGACACTTGAAATTTTTTGTGGGAGCTGAAATCCTGCAGCTTCGAGCGCTTGAATCTCCTTGAGCTTGAGGTTTGTTCCGAGCTTCACGGGCCACACGTCGGGAATTGGCGGCCTTGGTTCCGTGGGCGAAAAGTGAGTCACCTACTTGCGTCGAGTGTCCTTCACGCACCTCGCAATATCATCAGGACAAAAGAAGAACTGAATCGTCGTCTCCCTGCCCAACCTTACGTTTAGCCATTCACCGGTGTACGTTGGAGCGGGGGTGCTAGTCGAATTCCGGACAATTTTGGCATCGCACTTCTTCTTACTTAGTTACTGCTCTCATCGCTCAACACGACTTGGCAGATGTTTTGGGCAGCCGAGCAATGTGCCAAATTCGCTCATTCACAGTGGATTCTTGTACCGCGGTAACACGTTGAATTCCACCTTCCAAGACAGGTGGTGAGGATGGAATCACGGGGGATATTGAAATCTCCTTGAGTGATGCGATGACCTCTGAAGCTTCGGATTCTTTCTCCTCGGCTATTGTAGGTAGAGAGGCTACCCTAGAGAGAGCAGCCCGTTTCGATGCACGGGGACGAGAGTAGTTCACTGTATCTGGCCGATGGGACTCACCGTCATCTCCAAGGGGCAGGTCCGGCTTTCGCTTGGTTGAGCCAAATACCTCCTCTCCTTCCAAGTGAGGATCACGAATGCAATTCTCATCAGCTCCGGGCATATCCAGCATTGCCTCCTTGAGCACTCTAGGGTCGCCCGTGCTTCTAGCTCGTCGTTGTGCATTTCTTAGCTTAAGTTCGTTCTTACTGGGACCGGATCCTCCAACGTCTCCCTTTAAGAATTGGTAGTATGCCACTACCTGCATGAACGCGCGAATGTAGTCATCAACAGTGGCAACGTAGAGGTCATTACCTCTGTTGTCCGACGCTTGAAGCCATTTGTTGTGCACAGTCTCGGCAAGGTTGCAAGACGGCATGTCCGCTAACGCCTCTTCGTCAAGGTTCTGTAGAAGTCCATCACAAGAAATGTCAAGTAGAGTCGATTAGAAAATAGAAAGCAGTGCTTTAGAAAGAGATTGCAAGAGCAATGCATACTCACCAACTGCATGAAGCCACCCCATTGTCGATATCGGAAGTGCTAGAAGGCTAGTCAAAGATCCAAGTGTCTCAACGATGTCTCTGATGCCGCTCCCAAAGACAGCCACCAAGCCCTGATGGCTAGGTATCTCGTATCCGCCTCAGCCATGGTCGTGGAATCTCTATACTACATGCAAAGGCGCTTGTGCTGATCTCGAATTTCTTCGGCGATGTACTGCTTGTTATGCTTTTCGAAGGACTGTGACCAATGAAAAAAGCACGTCCTCTCTCGGTCCACCATTGGATCTTTGGGATTCCCATTTCCGTAGATGATCCTGAGTGCATTCCAATTGGCTTGAGCACTATCCGCCATGAAGCCTATGAATTGTGGATTAGGAACGTCATGTCTCTCCATGACGGCATTCAGGTTCTTCCAAA
Source organism: Pohlia nutans (assembly GCA_022496805.1). Lineage (NCBI taxonomy): Eukaryota > Viridiplantae > Streptophyta > Bryopsida > Bryales > Mniaceae > Pohlia > Pohlia nutans. Next base: position 5,457,190 of record CM040093.1, on the reverse strand, counting down.
AGACAATTTGAGCATCTGTGTCTTCCGATTGCATGTCACAGCATGCAATGGTCATGACACAACAATACGTAGAGTCGTAAACATGGCAACCCATTGTAGTCCAATGTTTCACACGTTTGACATGGTCAAACATGATCCAGCAGCTCTCAAGATCTCTTCCCGTCTGCATCCTCTTGACTAAGTCCACACCACTACCCGAGCCCATCTCGGACATCTTGAAAATGAAGACCTTGTCAGAATCCTCACCTTGTCCAGGGAACATGTTTTTCTGGACGAATGCCCAATTACTGAGTCCTCTAAGTTTGGTGATACTGTCCATGACGCCATACCTCCTGAGGTATCTGAATGTGACAACTTTATTTCTAATGCTGGAAGAGTCCATGTCCTTGAACCTGTCAAGAACCGGCACGAGATCTTCCAAACTAAAAGTTTTGGGTGGTTCGTCTTCACTGCGTAGAAGATACTCACCTAAGAGTTCTTTGCTAGCCTCAAGAACGACTACACTCTTTGTAGCGGATGGTGTTCTCTCGATTTGCTCCCCGATGACAGTGTTGATCTTGGACTTGGTATCTTGGTAGTCTCCAACCTTCACCGGGTGCTTGTGATGTCCAAGATGAATGCAAGCCCTTGTGACGTTCGGCCCACCTTGCACGTAGAATATTTTAGCGCTACAATTGTTCACACAGGTGGGAGGTTCTTTACAGACCTTGCAGACCAAAGTGGAGTCCTTTGGAGGTGACCCTTCCACGATGAATGGCTTCCACGTACAACCTTCAAACTCCGTATCATTTAATGGAGAGGTGCGGTTGGCACGCTTCAAATACTCGCACTCCTTGTTGCAACACTGCAAATGGCCTACACAGATCGAGAATCGGAACGACAAGCCCAATGGATTGGAAATATTAGTTGTCATAGTTCTAGTCCACACATGGCCATCGTACCTCTTATCCATTCCATGCATAGCTCTTGCGATTGTGTGATGTGTAAAGCGTGGCGGGAGGAAACTCGTACAATACGTCCCCATCGAATTTGGGAGGAAGATAGTCCACCTTGATTGTTGTGATCATGGCGTAATCAAGTTTCTTGAGCACGTTCTTCTTTCCAGGTAGGATAGCTAGTTTCTTCAGCTTGGGTAAGATACTTGCAGCAGTGAGTGTCTTGGCAGAGGGAGAGGGACATGGACTCTTATTTAGGTTAATGGATTCAAGACTATGAGCGGCTGATTCAAAACTATGAGTGGCATAAGACTTTGATGACGGAGAGCTAAGATTGTGAATGGGAGGACGTTCAGTGACCGTCTCAGTATCAAACGAATCACTCGAGAGGGCAATGTTCGAAGTTGATTCCGACTCTAGCTTAACAGAAACGGACGATCCCAAATGGGGAGTGCATTCCACATCTGGATCATGCTCAACCTTAACTTTCGTAAGAAGAGGAGTCTGGATTGAGCATGTGGATGACGGATGCGGTCTACCATAGCCCTTCGTTTTTGGCAGACCGTAGACATCATACTTTCCAGGCCCAAGCTTCCACACTAGACTTTGATCCGGCCTCTCTTGTGGCTGCTGAATAATGGTGCGAAACGGGGACGACTGGTTAGAATCATCAAAGATGTTCTTTTCGACATATAGACTCGATTCGTCAAAATGAAATCGCATACTGAGATGCTTACTGGACACGATAGCAATTCCCTCGCCATTCACTGGGAATGAGACAGGAGCATTTGAGCCATACGCTAAAAGGATCGCAGTTTCCAAGGAGAGCTCAGGAAAAGTAGTGGATGCCATGACAAAGATGGCCTATAATGAAGAATACGGGAATTGATCAAACTGGAAGGTAGTGACAATAAGATTCTGCATTCTGGATGGTAGGATGATGTTGGCAACAATTGTATTGTGAACGTATGTTGATGGATGCGGTCATCACTGACACAATCATTATAGTTCGAACACCAAGGAAAGGATGCAGCCGGAATTTTCAGCTCCCCAACTAAGCTTTATCTTAATTTGCAAACATTTAATTGAGGAAATAATTGATTAGTACAAGGGGTTATATTAAGAATTCGCCGATATCTTATAAAATTTGTGTCGTGGCACGTGATACCGGATACTCCCCTAGAACGCACTTTTTCGTATTAAGAATGCTCGTAGAGGTGATTTCCGGGTTATCGTTCCGCGGAGATTCTGTGAAGTGGGAGGTATCCGGAGATGGTCCCGGGCTGGTGATCTCTCTCTCTCTCTATCACCAGCTGAATTCCTCTTTCCTACTGAACCGGGTCTTCTCCTACTGATTGACCCGGTTGCGACTAGATCCGGTTTTCGTCCGGGTTGGAAATTTATCCAGCCCCACTCTATCCGGTCTATCCAAACAACTCAACCTGGTTTATGTTAACCTCTGTTTTTCCCTCAGAGGGTTCTCCATTTACATTTAGCGGTGCTGGATTTAAAGACACACCCTTCCTGCTGATTCAAGTGATGGGAACTTCACTACCTTCCGGTTATTCTAACTCAACTCCTCAATCCGGGTAATTCCTGTACTGCACTTTAGCTATAGATTCATCCCAAATCCACAGCCAGTCACACAAGCGCAACCCGGTTTTCTCCCTTCTCAAAATACTACAACGACTTGTTAACCGGGATGGATCCTTATCCGGGGTGTCCGGTGGTAGTTCCTCTTGGTAAAACACCTATTCGGTAATCAGTACCAAGAGTTTAATAACTACCAAGGAGAAGAAAGCTAGCAGACTGAACACTCAAACACTAAAGACTAGGTCGATTATCTCAGAACTAAGGTACAATGAGTTAATCAAACCCAATCAAGAATACATAAAAAGACTGCTCGGTAGAGAAGAATCAATATCACAAGAAATCAATCGTCTAGGAAAAATGAGGCGTGCCAATGGAGTTGGCTCTATTGCTTTTATACCATAGTACAACCAGATCTGACAGTTAGGTCAGATCGGTAAACAGTGTCTGCTAGATCTACCTACTGGGGTAACTTGGAAAATTACCCAGGTAAGACTCAGATCGGTAGCTCTACCGATAACTCCTAAATTACGGTTAACACTATCCCCCCTCTAAACCAAGTTCACACCTGGAACTTGTCTAATTGAGAGATACTGGAGGGATTTTTACACTGTAGGGTCGGTTTGCCTAGTGATGGTGCGAGACACCCGAAACCCTTCGTCCTCTGATCCGGTAGGCTCCTCGATATTCGGTGTGTTGTGCCGAGGATGGCTGGGCGTCTTGGTGTCTGGTGCACTGATATTTCCTTGCGTGAGGGGGCTGAGTAATTCACGGCCATCAAATGAATCCCTGAAGAAGGAGTCAAAGCCCTCCGTCGGTAGTGGGGGAGCTTGGATGGGGTCGTTTTCTGTCGTGACGGGGTTGACAATGTTGGTGTCTGTAGAGTCCGGTGATGGAGGTTGCGGAATAAAAGCCGGATGTGCCTGTCGGTACTGGTTAAGCATTCGGTAGGTGTTGTACAGTGCCGTCTCGATGTCCTGTGCTTGGTTGTGCAGCGAGTTGTATTTGGTAACTAGATGCTCCAGTTCGGTGGTGACGGTTGCGCGGTGGTTCGTCTCGGTCTGTAAAGCCTGCCGGAGAGATTGGATGGTGACTCTGTGTTCCGCTGTGTCGGCTCTGAGCTGCTCGCTTTCGGTTTGGGCGGTGGTTAAGAGAGTTCCCTGGGCTTGTAATTGCTGAGTCAGGTCGGCGACTTCGGTGCGTGCATGTTCATGGTCTTCGCGAATTCTAGCGAGGTCGGTAGCATGTTGTCGGGCTTCGTTTTTGGAGGTGTCGAGTTGTCCCTCCAGCTTGGTAATCCGCTTTTGGGCGGTCTCAAGTTGGCGCTGATGTGCTGCCGGGTCGGAGATGGTGAGTCGGTGAACTTGTGTTTGGACCTCGGTAAGTACCTCTGTCAGCGTGTCTGTTGTGCGTTGAAGAAAGCAGACATTTTGAAACAAGTTCCGCGGGCCATGGAGCCGAGTATTCGGAGGTTTGGTATGCTCCGTTGCGTGAGGACCTGAAGTCCGGGGTGGTGGGATCTGTTCAGAAGCTTGGAAATCGGTAGGTGGAGTTGTCTCGGTAGGGAGTGTACCTGAAGTTTGCAGTGGTTGGTTCCGTGGCGGTGGTGGTGGATTCTCGCCAATGATCCGTGGTGGTGACGAGGATGAGCGATTCGGTGACTGATTCGGTGCTGGGGACGGAGTGTGCTGGGAGGATCGGTGTGTAGAGGAGGAGTCGCCGCCACGGTCGGTTCGGGGTCGGGAATTCCTGCCAAATTCGTTGAGGGCATCGGTAAGGTCGAGTCGGTGCTTACGTTTGGAAGTCGGTGTGATGTGACTGCGGAGTCGAGACGCGATGCCTAAGTCAGGAAACGTAGAAAAAAGGGGTAGGGACGTCAGCTGCTTCGGTAGTTCATATCGATGTACACGTCCTGGTATTGGGGAAGGTGGAGTGCGGTTGGCGGTGCTTGTTACTGGTTATGGTGCTGCTGTTGTGGTTGGTGTCGGGACGGTTACCGGTGCTGCTGGTTCGGTTGTGGTGTCGGCGGCTTCTTGTGCTCGGAGGAGCATGTCCCAGATTTCTGCTGAGAGACATACTGGAGAATGGCCGCTTTGGATGGTGGCGAGGTCCTTCTGAAGTTGTCCGAGCATAAAGAGAGCCCAGTTCCAAGATGCTCCGATAGTCGTAAAAGAGAGTTCATCGGCCGTAAGTATCTCACGGAGGCACTGCGTGGATGTATAGGACTGCTTCCTTTTGAAGTAGATTGATTGGAGTAAAGCGTACTTCCGAGGTCGTAACTCTGCCGGTCCCAATGAAACACTGTAACCGTCGGTGTCGGGTCGGTGAAGAGCTTCATGCCCGTCGAGACTGATGCTCCAGTATTTGAACTTCTCCGGATCCGGGTTGGAGTTCACTTCGGTAGTCGTGCCAATCGGTAGTCGGAGAACTTTGGTGATGTCTTCCAGTGTGATAATGTAGACTCTCCCGATTGCCTCGCCGATGATTGACTGTTGTTTGGTGTTGTGCGCAGTGTTTATGAAATTCTCCACGACATCCTTGCGGATTGGTTGAACCCACAGTAGGCTGACGAAATCTTCAAGGCCGACTCGGTGAATCCACTCGCGTTCTTTGGGATGGGTGGTGGCGAATGCTTGCCAGGCAACCATGTGTTTGAGCGGTAGGCACGTGAACTCCTTCCAGTTCGGTCCGATCGGGTTATCGCGGGATGAGCTTCCACGGCGACTTTCGACTGGAGTTTTCTTCTGACCTGTCATCCTGCAAAAACGCACACGAGGAGTTCCTCGCCTTTTCTCTCGGAAGGTGGAAGAAAGAGGGGCTATCGAGCAAGAAGGAGGACGAACACTAATCCGCGCTATTCGCCTCGGTCGATTATGTCGGTGGCGGTGAACAGTAGCTACCGGGGGTGGTTGCCGGAGAAGAAGAGAGGGAGACGGAGAGGGAGGGCGGAGGCTGAGAGCTAACCGAGAAGGGGAGAGAACCGTGGAGGCAAGCATGTTGAGGGGAGAATAAATAGAGGAAGAGGTGTACAAGGAAATGAGTGAATAGATTGGGGGAGTAAAGAGAAGTGAAGTAAGGGGGTATGAACTAGGCTGGGAGGGTGGCGGCGCGTTAGGGTTGTATACTGCCGAACCTGGAGCTCGGTACGGTTTCTGCCTCGGTGATGCCGGGGTGGTCGGTTCGGTATGACGTAGCGACCGTTTCGGTGGTGCTTGTGCTGTTGTGGTGTTGGTTGTGGTGTCGTGTTCGGTAAACAAGGTCGGTTGTCGTATTAGGGTAGTAGATCGAGGTGAAGACGATATCGGTTTGGTAGCTGGGTACGACTTGGTCTCCTGAATTGGTATGGTAGTAACTAGCATGTTGTCTTCCGTATGGGTTATGGTTGGGAAGGTGAGTTCTGTAGTGTTTCCCTGGTACCAGTCGTTAATGACTAATGTTCCAATCGGAAGGAGAAGCTTATCTGCTTGGGGTAGAATGAGGTTGTCGGTAGAGTTTTCCACGTAGTTGTAGCAGACGAGAGCATCGGGAGTTATGGTTTCAAAACCTAGCGCCCGGTTAATCCGTACTGTTTGGGTGGTACCATTACCCATAATCTGTATGTTGTCGTGAGCCCAATCATGAATGACTCGGGCTTCCCTGAGCCATGGTCTACCAAGCAATAATGTATACGCTGAATTGACATCTTTGCAAGAAATAACGGTGAGAATAATGATATAGGGAATACCGTGGATGAAGATCGTGATGTCCCTGAGTAAGCCCACGGGTTGGACGAGGGAACTATCTGCCATTTGTAATTTAGAAGGTGCCGGTGTTGGGTTCGGTAGTCCAAGTCTTCGTCGTTCGGTTTCGGTGATGACATTTACTCCCGATCCTCCATCCAACAGGACATCATGTAATTGATGACTCCCAATTTTTGCTGAGATGATGGGTATGTGTCGGTCTATCGCTACTACCGAATGAACTCCCACTGTTGGTTCTCTGGTAACTGGGATTTTTGTCGGATTTATCTGTTCGAGATGGCGGTGGAGGTGGTCGATAATCTTAGGTGCTATAGTCATAAGGTTTTGTAGACTGACATGGATGGTTTGTGATAGAATTTGTTGAAGGAGGGTTTTGTATATATCCATGGTGCTGGTCGGAGTGGTTTGAGTATCGCGGTGTGATGGTGACTCCAATGCCGAGAGGTCTTGTAGTTCGCGGACCGTCCTGACCATTTCTTCGCGCAGTTGTTCGTTCCGCCAATCCAGTGCCTTGGTTGGTTGAGGAGCTTCGGTAGGACTGTTTGTAATTACCGAGTCAGGAGGCTGTGTCTGGCTCCGAGTGCGAGGGCTCATGTGAGGGACATCGATAGTATGGACATCGGTGATGACTACCGAGGATCCTGATTGGGTAGGTAGTTTGCTTTGTATGGCTTTTTTTACATCCTTATCTAATAAAAGTGGACAACGATGTCCCTGATGTTCAAGGGATCCACATATATTGCATGGATATCGCTGTACCGGGGTTATACTACGAGAAGTGTGTCGGTTCTCGGTACTTACCGGAGATGGTGCTGGCTGTGGTTGAATCTGATGGATGGAGGCCGTACCGGTCTTCTTCCCGTATTCGCTGGTTAGGTTGCGGTAACAAGTCCCCCATTCATGTCCCATACGACCGCAGCCGGTACACTTCAGGTTATGTCGGTGGTTGTCTCCGGTACTAGTCGGTGGTGTTCGTGGTTGGGGTAGACCTTCTTCTGCTGTACGTGCCGAGTCCACCGCTTCGGAAAATGTGTCTCGTTGGAGGCCGACGGTGGCTACCTGCAGGTATTCTAATAAGCCGGCGCGAAAATTGCTTAACATGAACATATCATCCGGAGGTACTGTTAGATTGTCCGCTAGTGGCTGGAGACGTTCGGCGTAATCATCGACAGATTCCTTCGGTTGCTGGTTGATCGTTCGAAATTGGATATAGGTTTGGTCGTCGGTTTTGATGGTTTGGTAGCGCTTTTTGAATGCGGTAAGTACCTCCTGCATTGTATTAGTAGGATGTACCCGTCTATGGTATGTGAACCAATTCGACTCTTTCTCAGTGAGAGAATTACCGAATAATTCCAATTGGACCATGTTTTCCGTTTCGCCATTTAATCTAATAGCAGCTTCAAACTTACGGCAATGTGTCTCGGGACACTTACCGGTTTTATACTCAGGATACGGTACCGCTTTCCGAGCGATCGAGGGAGGGCGTCGGCCTGCGGGTTGAACACTTGGGTCGCTGGCAGGTCGGTAGGTTGGGGTCGGTACTCCGGTTGCCATAATGTGGTGTGGTGGAGGAAAATTATAGGGACAAGAAATAGAAGGATGATTGGTATGACCAAAGATCGTGCAAAACTGACTAGGAGGTCTAGGACGAACCTGGTGGTAAGGTGGTGGAGGAGGATATCTCAAAGATTGCTGTTGTACCGGGTATTGTTGTCCTGGTATCGGTTGTGGGTGGACCGCTGGATGTATGACCGGGTTACGTCCATGATCTTGGCGATAATGGGGTAGGTGTAATCTTGACGCAGCTAAGTCGAGATCCATTGGAGAAGTCGGTTCGAGAGCTGCGAGAAGTTCGTGATCCGTGGCGTCTTCTGGAGGGAGTTGTTGAAGTCGGTCTTGAATGGCTGAGGACTGTAGAAATGACTGGGCACGAAACTGTTCGCGTTCTTCGTCGGTAAGTTGTAAGGTCTCTCCGGTAGCTGCTGGGTAGTGATGTACCGGATCGGAAGATGGCCTCGGCCTAGTGGATGAGTGGGGATGTCTTGCTGTTTGGAGTTCTTGCAGTGTCGGTAATTCGTCTTGTGTGAGTAAAGGTGGAGGCCGTCTTGTCGGATGAGTCGCTGTGGAGTTAATGCGGAAAATTGGTGACGGTAACAAATCTTGGACGCTTGGGTGCATGCGAGTATTGGAAGTTTTGAGGGCCTCGAGGTCGATCTGGGGCGGTGGTCCTGCAGATCTAGTGTGGCGCCGGGCGATGGGAAAGTCTGGTCTATTAGAACTTTTGGTCAACCGGACAGGAAAATGTTGATAAGACAGAAAAAGGCGTGGTGTCACACAGATGCTAGTTGCTAATAGAGTATGGGGATCGGTAACTGCTCCGTTGTGAAGTAATGGAGTTCTAGAATTCAAACACTAGATGGTCGCCAAATGGTAGTTCCTCTTGGTAAAACACCTATTCGGTAATCAGTACCGAGAGTTTAATAACTACCGAGGAGAAGGAAGCTAACAGACTGGACACTCGAACACTAAAGACTAAGTCGATTACCTCGGAACTAAGGTAAAATAAGTTAATCAGACCATATCAAAAAAATACCTAAAGAGACTACTCGGTAGAGAAGAATCAATATCACAAGAAATCAATCGTCTAGGAAAAATGAGGCGTGTCAATGGAGTTGGCTCTATTGCTTTTATACCATAGTACAACCAGATCTGACAGTTAGGTCAGATCGGTAAACAGTGTCTGCTAGATCTACCTACTGGGGTAGCTTGGAAAATTACCCAGGTAAGACTCACATCGGTAGCTCTACCGGTAACTCCTAAATTACGGTTAACAAGCATCAAACCGCACGACATCCACACTCTTCCACCTGGCAGCGCCCTTCGTACGACTCACTACTGAACAATCCGCCAGCTACCGGGGAAAATGTACTCTTGATGGACGAAGAACGCAAACGGTTTCGTTCCTAGGCATTCCTTCAATCCTCGGCAATTCAGGAACGACTCCAACAATTACCACCCGAGGACGCAACCGCTCAAGAACTCCTTGCTGCCCTAGAACTACCACCTCCACTCGACTTCGAGTGTCGAACCTCGTTCGACCTAGAAGTAGAGAGTTAGGGTTTTAGGGTAGCTAGGAGTAGCCCGAATCTCCATAAATGAGTGTGGGAGCGACCATAATAGCACATTTAGTTATTTATGTAGAAGAGGCGCTCGCGCGCACTGTAGAGTTATTGCTAGGGTCCGGTTTTGACAGTAGGTACCCGGATTGGGACGGGATCCGAACTGGAAACCGGGTAGGGATGGACGGGTCACGGATGGACCCGGCCACGTTTCGCGCCTTGAAACGGGCGGCTTTAATTAGGGCGGTTCACTGTTCATTTTTGCATAGTGTTTCCAGTCCACCCCTACGCCAAATTGTTGTGTTTCCGGATGCTATGAGAGAGGAGGAAGAGCGACCGGGCGACGAGCAAGTCTTCCGGGAGCTTAGGCGGAGCGCGCGCAACCAAGGGCAGGAAGTTTTGGAGCCAGCAGCGATGGGACGGAAGGACGATTGGAGGCTCGGACTGCCGGTTCCGGAGAAGTTGGTGCGCCCGGTTATCCCGACCAATGCGGGACACAGGGAGCAGCTGTGGAAGGATTTACGCAAAATTGGGTGCGAGGAGTTTCTGTACCTGCCCTGGGACCTCCACGATGATGCTATGTTGCAGGAGTTAGGAGGAGGCCGGGTGGTGGCTGAATTCCGGGACAGCAAAATCCGGGGGCAGTAGAGGAAATAGAACTCGAAGCTTTGGCGCGTGACGTACAAGTTCCCTAACAGCCCGTTTGGATACGACAAGAGCAAGTAGGATTCCGGATGGGTGAAGGAGAGGTTTACTAAACCGGTTTCTGAGAAGGACGGTTTCCGGGTGGACGATTGCAGGGACAACCGGGAGAGGCGCCTGCTGCTGTTTTTGGTGCCCATCTTGAACCCGGAAAAACCCACCACCTGCACGATCAAATTGATGAAGGCCATTTACGAGGCCTACCTAAACAACCGGAAAACCGGGTGGGGACTCATCGTGCACGAGTTGGTAGGCCGGGAAGCGCTCAAAATTGGAGGGCAAAAGGGATGTCCTCTAACCCCTTTTGTTTATCATTTGTATGCACAGTACGGACTCCTCACGACCAAAGAGAGAAATCAATGGGAGAGCCGCCGGAGGATCGTAGACCGGGAGCCGCCAACGACCCGGGAGGGGAATCCGGAGGAGAGCGAGGACGAGGACAGCCCGGATGAGGAAGAACAGGAAGAGCAGGAAGTGAGAGAAGTGGAGGAACTAGTAGCGGTCGATCCGGATGTAGAGGAAGGCCAACCGGGGCCCTCGGAGACCCGGGCAGAGGACGAGGAACCGGACCAGGGTACACCGGTGGAGACGGTCCCCTTTAGGACGCGCACCCGAGGCCAACTCAAGAAACTCCTGGAGACTCCGGACGGATCGGAGTCCGGGGAGGAACCGGACCAGGAGGCACCGGACGAGGCGACTACCTCTACAGCACTGCCCCGAGGACAGGTGAGGAGGCGCTTGAGGATTCCGAAGGAAGAGGAGGAAGAAAAGGACGAGGATCAGGACACTATTGTGACCGGTTTTAGGGTTCCTCCAAAGAAGAAGCATAGGAAGACAACACCGGTGCATAGCCGGGGAAAGAGAGGACGAGCACCGGAGTCGAGCGGACGTCAGAAGAACGTCAAGGTCAAAACCAAGAGGGCACGAGGCTCGAAACCGGTGCAGGACGAAGAGGAGTACCCAGAGGAGATCCGGACTTATGAGCGGGCCCCCCGGAGTAGAGAACCGAAACTGGAGGACATTCCCGTGCGCGAATCAGAGGAGGACTTCTTCAAGCCGGTCAGGGAGGCGCTAGAGAAGGTAGAAGGGAAGTACCATCCCATCTATACTTCGATGAAGGAGGTTGGGAATGCCATCCGGAGTACGCAGGTGGAGAAGTATCCGGGGATCGTCCAGAAGATGAGGAAGGAGGTAGAGAAGCTCCGGAAGGAAGCTTCGGAGAGGGCCCTAGTACTGCTAGAGCTGCAGGATGAGATCCGGGCTCTGGAGGGGCAAAAGTCGCCCACTTACCAGCTCCTCGAGTCACTGTTCAAACCGGATGGGGAGGACCAGACGGAGGCCCGGTTGTACCAGGAGAAGGTGGTCGAAGCCGGATTGGACGGTGCTGCTCGAGTGACGAATGTGGTGAAGAAGTACGCCGCAAGGGTCGAGGCACGGTTGGTGGAATTCCGGAAACTGCTGGCGGAGAACCAGGCAAGATTTCCATCCGGGTCCGGACCGGATGAGAGGGAGGCAAATCAGAGAGGTACGAATGCATCCCTAGCCAGTAGAGAATTGTTGGCCCCATTCCATATATCACAGGATGCACCCGGAATAGGGGAGATGGATAGGATGATGGCCGGGGGCCAATCTACTCCGGAGCAGACTTCAAGACCGGCTGCGAGTCCGGTGTTGAGCATGCCGCGGGGGAATCCGGATGCAAGTCTCGGAGGGGACCATTTAGAGGCCAGCCTGGCCAATTTGGCAGACCAGGCTGCGGATTTGGCGGAGACCGGGACCACCCCCGGTAAGGAGTTAGGACCCGAGGAAGACCAAGAGGTGGACGGCCAGCCGGATACGGGAGGCTAGGAAGGCAGAACGGACGCCGGTGAGCCAGAGGAGCGCGAAGTGGATGCGGGCAAACCGGAGGAGCATGAGACCTAGGAGGACGAGCCGAACGAGAGTCGACCGGAGTTCGAGGAGGGAGGCGACCAGGAAGAAGTCCGGGAGCGCCGGTCAAAGAAGAAGGAGGATGCTTCCCCGAAGTCCAACCCGGAACAGGAAGAGGGCTCTGACGGCGATCGGGCCAGTACTCCGGAGGGGCAGGATGACTAGTAGATTCCGGGGTGCAGTGTGAACCGGATCAGGCTAAGTGGTAGGCACTTAGGCTAGGTAGACTAGCCCGCGTGTACATAGGACTTTCGGTGTGGTAGGTTAGGCGCTTTTATCCGTAGGATAGGTTTGGGGCCTTTTTGTGATTTCCCTTGATTTCCGGATCCCGGGTTTGTAGGATCTGGGCAGGAATTCCGGTCCGGTGGGTGGGGATCACTACTTGCCCAGGAATGCTTGGCATTCTTGGGGTCTTTTTGTATTACTGTTTCCTTGAAAGCAAACTGCTGTAAAGCATTATCCAAAAATCGTGTGTGTGTTGTGTGGTTGTTTGTGGAATGGTACAGTGGTCAAGAGTGCCTTGGTAACCGGGTAGGCAAGCCGGGTCCTCAAGTGATTCGGGTTTGAAGTCTGAATACGGGTTTTTAGGTGATTTGAGGGCTGTTTGAAAGAGTGGTTTCCAAGTTCCGTGCGCTAGGTAATCCGGGTTAGTGGCTGGGCAGGTAGGAGGGTGTACTCCGGGTTGCACAGAACTCCTGGACAAGTAGTCCGGTTGAGGTGCCAGCACTCGGAAAGTCCAGTCGAAGGGAAATACGGGATCACCGGAGTAAGACAGAGCACTAGAATACCTGATCATTAGTTCCAGACTCCCCGGACAGTGTCTATTCTGGTTAGTAAGTTGTTGTAGTAATTGGGGAGAAAGGGGAAACCGGGTTGTGCTTGTGTGACACGGCTGCCGGTTGGGTAAAACTAGGAGTTGAAGGGCAGTACGGTAAGTACCCGGGATTAGGAGTTTTGTGAGTTAAACCGGAAGGTAGTGAAGTTCCCATCACTTGAATCAGTAGGGAGGGGTGTGTCTTTCAATCCAGCACCACTAATGTGAATGGAGAACCCTCTGA
>CM040093.1:2412653-2444017 GCA_022496805.1 Pohlia nutans | reverse complement strand
TATCTTGAGTTTGTCGAAATAATGTTTTGAAGATCTTGAAAGAGAAGAAGAAGAAGAAGAAGAAGAAGAAAAGAAGAAAGAAGAAGAAGAAGAAGAAGAAGAAGAAGAAGGAAGAAGAAGAAGAAGAAGAAGAAGAAGAAGAAGAAGAAGAAGAAGAAGAAGAAGAAGAAGAAGAAGAAGAAGAAGAAGAAGAAGAAGAAGAAGAAGAAGAAGAAGAAGAAGAAGAAGAAGAAGAAGAAGAAGAAGAAGAAGAAGAAGAGAAGAAGAAGAAGAAGAAGAAGAAGAAGAAGAAGAAGAAGAAGAAGAAGAAGAAGAAGAAGAAGAAGAAGAAGAAGAAGAAGAAGAAGAAGAAGAAGAAGAAGAAGAAGAGAAGAAGAAGAAGAAGAAGAAGAAGAAGAAGAAGAAGAAGAAGAAGAAGAAGAAGAAGAAGAGTCTATTAAACAACAATATTGTACTGTACTGTACAGGTATAAAGTCTATCTGTCTATCAATGTCTGTTTTCAGACCAGTCCTGGACAACCGTTCGACCATAGGGCAATCGATGTACACAGCGTCCTAATTGCACACAAAAATAAGTTTCCACGGTAACATACAGTCTACTCATCAGAGTCTTCGACCAGTATTGTTGGCCCGGCATAACAGTTCGATAATGTACAGAGAATGAGTCCAGTGATTGATCTTTGACGATTATTGCTGAGTTGGCTTCGACTACTGCTTGGAATTTTCCTGCAAGTCTGTGATTCAGTCCCCACGGTCTCATTGGTCAAGCCACTGCTCTTGGACAGCGACTCGGTAATACTTATGGGCCTAGCAACTTGGTCTTCAGATTTTGTAATCGATGGATCACAGTTGTGATAATTATGCTCCAATTTCGCAGTCCTGGCCACGTCAGGCCCAGCTTGTGGAAGTGGGGCCGCCAGGAACCGCCCTTGGCTTGGAGGCATCCATTCACTTGGAGAAGTTCTGTTAAATTCTGACAAAGCTGGTGAATTAGTACTCCTAGGCTCCCTGAAGCTTTCTTCGTGCCGATCTGTGGCTACCGACCCGGCAGTGACAGCGCTGAGCACGTCTGCATCGTGGCTGAGAGATCGCAGCAGCGGCGTGACCTGATCCATCTCCAGTGCAGAGTCAGGGTCTGCAATTTTATCAATTGGTGAGCCTGGCTTAATTCCCTGGCCCGAGTATTGCAGCTGGAAACTACGACTACTACTACTACTACTCTGTCTGAATGCTTCAAGTCCTGATTCCCGCTTTCTGGAGCGAGGTTTCCGGCTCGACAGGAGCGAGTTCAATTGATGCTTGAAGCTGCTTTTGGCTTTGAAACTAGCAAGAGGGGTGGGAGTGGGAGTGGGTGGAAGCTGGTCCCTGAAGTTACCAGGATCAGCTGCAGTGTCCAACGGGCGAGGTGGGGTAACGAGCAAAAGGCGGGACATGACATACGCCAGCAGCTCCTCTCGGTGTGAAAACGTGAAATCCAAGTGCGCATACTCAAATTCATCATACGAAGCGGCACAGCCGGCATTCTTGAGCGTGGCGAAATGTTGGCGCACCATGGAGCGCGGAATCACGCAGTCTTTCACGCCCGCCACCACGTCCACGGGGATATCGATGACGCCGTAGTGAGCTCCAACATCCAGGGGCTCGGGGGTGCCATACGCAGCCACATTGGCTTGGGCACTGCCGAAGTCGAACATGACGAACCGTTGGGCTCGCATCATCTGCAGCAAGTGCAGCGCCACCTGAAACGACACGCCGGGCATGTCATCCATGTTGTAGTGCGACATGGCGAGGGCGCCCACCCAATCGGAGCTGTCACCCCCAATGGCCACACTGAGCAGCGCCTGCAGCAGGCCCCCGATGGCTGGATAGCTCTGCAAGTCGCGCGACAGCTTGTTGAACAGAGCACGGAAGACACGCGTGGGAATGTAGAGGCCCGGCACCACAGCACCCACCACAGGCGCTATGAGGGGTACCACATACTGCAGCACTTTACACAGCGCCGGCGCCTGGCCATGAAACCCGGCTGGCGAAAGCAGGATGAGTCTGGACAGCCGGTGCGGCCTGTTCTCCAGCCGGCGGAGCACCACATACATCAGCATTGACGCCCCTCCCAAGCTGTGTGCCACGCCACACAGCGCATACGGCAGGTTCCTTAACCGTCGTCGTCGTTCCACTCCAGAATTGCAATCTCTTCCTACTTCTGCATGATCATCTGCCGCAGCGGCGGATGTGCTGGCGATGTCGTCGTCGTCTCTTCCGATGTCTTTCAGGTCGTCCATCTTGATTTCGTGGATCTTTTCGAGCATTGCCGGAATGTCTTGGGTGCCATGCTCATTCACCGAATAATTCCAGTAGCTGTTTCATGCGTGACGCACAGATAGATCAATGCATGACATACATGTGCGAGTATGTCATTGGAAAATATAACGATGATCATTTACATATTTCGAAACATATATAAAAAAAATCAATTAATGGTGTCAATTGCAGCCTCGCTCCAGGGGGTTCTAAAACAGGTTTAACGAACGCACAGACGCTGCATACACACACAGATATATATGTCTGGTTGCACCAGTAACTACATTTGGGCGTTCAAGTAGATAAGGTTGTGCATATACCTCCGAGCTGAGATGTTTGGGTTCACATGTTGATCCCTGGATGCTAAGCCTCGGAAATTCCCAAGAAAGACGTCATAGCCTGGCCAGCATAAACGTAATTCCAGCACGAAAACTCTGGATGAGAAGCTAATTAATTATGTGCCCGCCAGAACAAAAGATCCAACTGTATATATACTGTATATACCAACTGTATATTTGAACAGATTGCGTGCTATCCCACTTGCCACAGTTTTGATAAATTAACAATAGTGGTCAACTATACCAGCTCGTGATAAATTCCCCCCGGCCTGGCCGGCCAACTTTACAACGACAATGAATCTTGACCCGATTATGTTTAATCCTCTACAAGCAGCTTGCATACCTTGATCATATGCTGCAAAAGCTTGCGATCCAACTACTCCATTCGACACCCACCTGCAGCAGAACAATCACATTTCAGAGCTTACCAACGGTCATTAAATTGTAACCATAAAAATTCCATAACCGGCTGCGCAGATCGAGTGACCGAAGAATCAGTAGATAGCGGACGAACTGAAAGGAAGACATCATTCAAGAACATAATACATAAATTTTTCAGCTTGTTATCTGTGTTAGATGTGCATGCATGGTTGGACAGTCTTACGTACACTCAGCACAGACTAGCTCTACATACCAACCTTACATGAGTTTTGCAGGAAGTCTCACTACAATTAATTATGACCATTCGAAGTACTATTGACTGGAATGACAACTCGAATCATGTAGACTTAGTGACTCACCCCAGCGATGAATCCAGTAACCCATGTTGCAGATACACCACCTTTTGAGAGTCAGGTCTGCATCCACAATCGCAGGAGATCAACCACAACTGACACCGGCCGGGCTTCCTTTAAAAGCACACGTGCAATGTGCACACTAGTTCTGGACTTTAAAAACTAAAATTAAGTGTAAGATAAGAAGGTTGATGGCCAACTCTATGAAATTATTCATAGCCCAAATTCGTAATCATAATTTTGCAGCATGTGTACTTTTCACATTGCATACAGGTGCACTTATAATGGAAGCGACCGTGATAACTTAAGATCCAAACTCGTCGACTTGTATGAATGATGTCGGCAGACTCTTGAATATTAATGTCACCGTGTGGGACGCGGTTCAGTGAGAGGGATGTCAGATACGATATTTTTGCGGTGAGTCTCGATCGTTTGCTTGAGGATATATTAGAACTCAGGTATCATAGTTACCTGGGAATTCTCTCAAGGAGCAGGATGTGACCATCTTCAGTCGGAAGCCGCAGTGCCTCATAAGGATACCTGTCAGACAACAGGTTGACAACGGAGATTGAAGCCGAAACGTTAGTCTCTGAAGTGGGAGAATCCCTCATATCTCTGCAATTACAACCAGCAGCTGCTGTAGACATATATTCACATCTTGAATTGAATGCGATGCTGAAACACAATTACGCAGGTTGACTACTTCTACTCTTACCCCAGACTGGTGATAACGTCTTGGCAAGTGCGCCCATCAGTATTAAGATCGTGTCCTCGTTTCAAAGGCTTCTGAAGAAGAGTGGGGTCTGAGTCCCCCAGACGAATATTATCAACAGGTTCCACTGTATACTCTGAATCACCAGCCTCCGGCGTGGGATCACTTAAAAAGAACCACCACAAAATCAGCTTCAGTGTCTCGAAGGGTGACAAAAAGAGGCAGATGATGTTCCTGACCACCTCAAATGCTCGTTCAATGGCCAGCTCCACCAGTAATTGCACGTCCTGAGAATTATTATTCCCCACAACATGCACGGCAGGTAGTCAGGCAGGCAGGCAGGCAGGCAGGCAGGCAGGCAGGCAGGCAGGCAGGCAGGCTCTCCATCAGCGTGGAGTTCGTAGTTCGTGCTCTCATGAGGAAACTTACTAGTAAATTTCTTTTTAACTCTTTGAGAAGAACAATATATAATTCCACAGAAACCCTAACATTCCCAACAAAATGTGAAAGAAATTTGGCTCGGCTATAAAGTGTGCGTGAAGAATGCAGACCTCAATAACTCCTCGCCTGCTGTCTCCCGATTGCTTCGGCATCACGTAATCCTTCACTCCACTCAGGTGAAACTTCGCCATGCTGTAAATGCGATTAAATCTTTCAGAGCTAGAGGTGCGTGCGACGCGGGCTGATTCATCGCTCTTTGCTGCTGCTGCCGCCGTTGCTGATGCCAATTTCGAAGAAGAACGTTTCGTCCGTGCAGGTCCTCTTGATCCAGTTCTCCTGCCACGAGAAAATATATATACACGTGTAGAGTTTTAGAGCTAATCTGAGAGAGCACTCTGAATCATGTTCCACTTCGGATGATTCCACCGCTAGCAGGCAGGGACTCAAGATTGCAAACCCTAATGACGTAATAAAACGCTGGTATATATGCACAGGCTCAAATGTGCACCGAGCAAGCCAGTTATGAGGAGAAAGAGGAAGCAGACATACAGAATTCGAAATGGCGCGAACAATTGTTGCAGGCATCGCTTCCAAAAGGCGCTTCGTCCACGACGTCGGCGAGAGCGACTACCGGCTGGGGATGGAGAGTGTGAGCCTGAGAAATTGTGGCCATCCAAGCCGTGATCGGGCGACTCATGGTCGGATCCACTGTCAGAGTGGGAGTCTTGCAAGAAGATGTTGAAAGAGGAGACTCCACTACAAACACCGCCGCAGCTCAAGTGAGTGAAGGCCTACGCACTACTTGTACCAGAATACCAGATCGACGAAGATCAAAAGAAAGTAATAGCAAATGCAAAGCGCGCTTTGAAATAATAATAATATAGCAGCAGCAGCAGCAGCAGCTTCAATTGACACAGGCAGGCAGGCAGGCAGGCAGGCTGACGGGCAGGCTGACTTACTCTTCCATCCAGGAGGGAACGCGAGCCTGGCCTCGGGGCATGGGATGATGCTCGTGCACACCTAATTGCGAACTGGCGTGGGCGGGAAGAAGGGCGAGAAGCAGAGCGGAGAAGCCATGGAGCAAGCGCAATGTGGTGTTCACCACCTCTCGGCTCCATGCTTTCGTGGACCTGCACACGTACATCGATCGATAACTATATATTAGCCAGACACCATCGATCGGTCCTTCAATTCGTACGTGGCCGACTGTATTCAGATACAGTTAATCTGTGCACGACAAGCCAAATTGCTTCAACTACGTACCATCGGCACGAAGTGACGACATGATAATTCTAACTAGGTCACCAGTAGAGAAACCTCCCGAGACAATTAATAAATTTAGCTAAAGAAGTTACTTAATTAACTAGAGAAGGGTGTCAAGGGATACAGAAACAGGACATAGCTAGCTCTCTCGCAGATTCAAAAAAAATCAGTCTGTAAGTTGGTGAATTAAACGAGCTGGCTGCGACTCCGGCCTTCGGAATACATAGAATGAATGATATCGAGACGACTGTGCTAGCCGCAAGCAATTAAAATCCAGATAATGACGGACGGACGGACGGACGGACGGACGTAGCTACGGAATAAATTATGTAGATATTTGGTCGACGAAGAGAATGAATAGAAGAACTGAAGGATTGACGGACGGACGGACGGACGTAGGTAGGGAAACTGAATGAATTGTACTGTCTAATGAATTAAGCAGTTAGTAGCTAACTTACTCTTGGAGAAGGCCAAGCGCGGCGTCAATCAGTTTCTCCATGACCGGTAGAACGTGGGGTCTGATATATATGATCGAGGGAGGAACTGCGGGCGTACTGTCTAGCTACGTACGTACTGTCGTGACGACAAATGCATGGCAGCTCCAAGACATGATCGTTCCTAGCCTCCGGGGTGGGTCGATCGATTCTGCGCGCATATAACTTATGCCATGCCAGGACTCTGTCACGGACGGAGGGAGGGAGGCGCGGAAGTAAGATCTGACAGGAGCTCGATCGATCGCTAGCTCAGTCTCAATTGGAAGGAAGGAACGAACCAACGATGAATCATTATGGCAGGGTTGGAAATTATCTACGAATGAATGAACTTGGGGTACCGGACTAAACTTACCGGTCGGTCGGTCGGTCGGTCGGTCGGTCGGTAGCTAAGTTCAATTAGGTCACGGACGGACGGAGCGACGGACGGGTGCTTACTTGAACAACACTCCCGGCTTGCTCACAGCGCTAGCTACCTACCTACCTAGGTTTAATAATTTAATAATCATTCATTTGCAGCAGTAAGTTGGGTCACGTACCGCGTAGTACGTGTAAGTTAGCCCCAACACAACGCCGTCTCTGCAACTCTCATAACTTCCTTCATACACGTCCATCTGCGACGAAGTGAAATCATTTCCATTTCATGTTACAGTGCTAGTCCAGGCACTACGAATAGAATAGGGGAAGTCCTCTCCCCGAGGGCATTCCTGCATGTAAGACGCCCTGACGCGAGGGTGGGAGCCCGAGGGGCGGGGCCTCTTACATGCAGGAATGCCCGCAGGGAGAGGACTTCCCCAACATAAAGACATGTAAAAATAAAAGGTAGAATGTCTTGAAACAGATAACTTAAGCTTTCTAGCTTACTGTGCAATAGGAGTAGAAGGCGAATAGTATTTTTCTTTGAGTTCATAAAAAATTTAAAGTCATGGAGAATGCAATTTTTCCATATTTTTATTTTATTAAATGAAATTTTTACAAATTTTTTTAAGCGAAAAGTTAGTGATCACCCAAACCGATAAGTAGACTATCCCAAATCTATGAACATATGATTCCACAAACCGGCCTAAATCCTACAGATTTGATTTGTTGACACACAAACTTATGGCATTGAGTTTGGTTGTTAATCATTATGAGTCAGTCTACACATTGCTTTTGGGTATATTGACCATTTTAGGACATTCTGCCTTATATATACCAAGAACCACATTCACCTAGGTAGGCAATTGCAATCATGCCAAACTACTAGTGTTCTGTATTTGTATTGTTGTGCGTACCAATGAACTCCAATTAAATGGGTTACATTTATTTCCAACTTAATTACCAACAAAAACGAATTGAAGTAAAAATTTAGATATCAATTTGTTGTTGTCAATTCTTGTAGATTGTATTTGTCTATTTGAAGTTTGTTGAATACTATAACTTTTTACATTAGATACTAAAACGGATACTAAAACGGATACTAAAACTTTTAAAACCATTTTTTACACTTTACATTGGATACTAAAAAAAATTACATTTTTAAACCATTTTTATGTTCATATCTATAAACTAGCTCCTAAAAATGTTTTCATTTGTGATTAATGACATATGACCAATGACGCCATTACTAGCTTTCATTGTGAGAAACTTTCTATTTATGAGGTATATGGTGTGTGCACCTATAATTGCCACTCATTGAAATTGAACATATTGACCATCATTAAACAAAGTTCATCTTTATTGAGTCTTATTGGTAAGTAAAAAAAATTCCAACACACTTTAGCATGCATTCTTTGAACAATGCACAAATAAGTTATGAAGTTCCAAAATATTTTTATAGGTGCGCCTATAAATCAACTTTAGGCTCTCATATTCTATTTGTCTACATCTTGTGTAATTGATATATAGATTAGGTACTTTTAGGTCCAAATGGACATGTGGTTATTGAAACAAGGTTCATCATGGACCTACATACCACTTATTTTAACCCCTAAATGTCCACACTCCTCTCTAAATTTGGTGAATTGCAAAGATGCACTATAAAATGCAACTAAGTGGATATTTTAAACTTGATGTCTAAATAAAAGTTGTACATTATGATATTACACTAGTAGAAAACATGGTCGAAAAGAACCGCAGCCAAAATCGGCTACGGTTCTTTTGACCACCCTGATATGCAGTGGCTTAGCGACTGCAGATTTTTTTTTTTGATTTACGACTGCAATTTTAGGAATTTCAGGGCGTGTAATACATTGTTGGAAAGGTCTTGAAAATACCTTTCCAACGGTATATTACACGCCCCTAAATGATGAAAATTGCAGTGACAAATCTAAAAAAACAAATCTGCAGTCGTTTAGTGACTGCAGATCAGGGTGGTCAAAAGAACCGCAGCCGATTTTGGTTGCGGTTCTTTTCGACCATGTTTTCTACTAGTGTTAGTAATATTAGTAATTACTTGAAAAAAACTAAGATTCTATCCATACAGTTAGATCTATGATTTATATCACTAATATTTTTGTATAAATTTTGAAACTCAAAATTCCAAAATTCTTACATGTAATTCAATTACAAATAAGATATTGACAATCTATGGATGAAATTTGTAGTGATGGGTTGAAATGTAATACTCTAAATGTAGTAATTTTTGTCAATAAGTTTTTTTTGTCAAGAGCACTTTTGAACTATTTTGAACTAAGATCTTAGAAATTTTTGGTGAATCATTGCAAAATGAAATGAGGTATAATTTTCACAAATCATCTCATTTCTAATCAATTCACACATGCATGAAGCTAACTTCCCATAAAATCTATAGTAAAAAATCCACACTGCAAAAAGTGCATGACAAAGAAAAAAATGTAGATGAAATCTATACATCGTCTCCAAAAATGAATGTCTGGGTAGTTAACCCCTAAACGCTCAAACGACCATTTTTTGGTCGTTGCTTGAATCTAACAAGCTGCTCAAAAAAAATTCAAAAAATTAAATTAAATTAAATATTGCATCAAATTTACTTTCCAACGCAATTTGAATTATGTCAATCCAAATTAAACTCCACCCAAGAGAAATTTTCAAAGTGGATCACCTCAACATTGTCTTAGTGTTCTAAAATTTTCTATTTGTGGAAAGTAATGATGTTCCCTCCATCATTTCTTTTGTTTTTTTGACGTGTACAATAATAGATAAACCAACTTTAACCAATCATGCTAAATTTAGACTTTAAAATTAAAATTAAAATTTATACAAATTTTCAAAGGTTAATGATTTTAATTCATTATAAAAAGAATCTAAAGTTATTTTTGGATCTTTTGACTGCACGGATAATTTGTAGAGATGATGCTCTACGTTTTGTCTATTGAACCAAACTTCATCAAAAATATGGAAGGCACATACTATTACACATCTATGATTTGTCCAATACCCCTCGGGCTTTTAGGGGTTAAGGGTTAACTATTAGGTGTAAAAATAAAAATATGAAGAGAAGTCTTCTTCTTTAACTAGTATCATATGAAAATGATATATACAACATAAATGAGTTTAACAAATTAGTTGTCATGGTGTAGTTCACTTGAATCCTTTTCTATAGCCTTAGCATTTGACTTGAAGTTTGTACTTCAAAAGTGATGCTAATTTCTTTGATTTGTAGCGATAGTCGTCATCATATCTACTCTTGTAACGAAACCAAATGGACTTTAGACAAGCGTATTACATATATTTATAATCTCTAAAGTTGCATTACATAATCTATTGACCATAATAGCCCATGTTATAGTATTGTTGTACATTAACAACATTGGGATCATAACTATAATTACCAGCAACTGTTGTTCCATACTGAGTTTGTCCAAAAGCTCCTTGTTGTTGAGTTTGATTATAACCTCCTTGTTGTTGACCTTGTTGATAATCCCCTTGTTGTGCATATATTGGATCATTACCGTACATTCCATATTGCTCTATAGTATACATAGGATTATCGTAAGTTCCATATCCTTGTCCTTGAGTTTGTCCTGTTTGGACTCCACTTTCTCTATACGGATCTATAGTATATTGTTGTGCTACAGCTCCATACGGATCTGCAACATATTGTTGCACTGGAGTTTCATACAAACGTGTAGCAAATTGTTGAGTTGGATCTGTATACATTAGTTGTTGGTCTAACATTGTAGGAAGTGCCTTGGTAATTGCTAGAGGCACGATG
This sequence comes from Pohlia nutans, assembly GCA_022496805.1. Lineage (NCBI taxonomy): Eukaryota > Viridiplantae > Streptophyta > Bryopsida > Bryales > Mniaceae > Pohlia > Pohlia nutans. The sequence goes on along the minus strand of CM040093.1, from coordinate 2,433,566 downwards.
GACATGGCAGAAGGAGCTGATCCACGAATTATAGGAGGAAGTGTCATGGACACTGCAGAAGGCATCATTGGGAGAACTAGTGCCATTGGAGGTGCTGGAGATGGAGGTGGCGCAAGAGGTGATAGATGAAATGAAGATGAGGTAGGAACTTTTGATTTCTTTGCAATTTTTCCTTCAATTACCTTTTTTGCTTCATGTGTCGCTTCTTTAACTTCAATTGCTGCTTCTATGGCTTCCTCTTTTGCTTCCAATGCAAGTTCTTTTGCTTCATGTTTTGCTTCTAATGCAACTTCTTTAGCTTCTTTGTTTGCTTCTTTTTTAGCCTTTAAGGCTTCATGTCTAGCATTTTTATTAGTTTCCAATTTTTCTTTCTTGGTTTGCTTTGCATCTTCCTTAGCTTTTTTTTTAGCTTCCTTTGCATCTATCTTAGCTTGTTTTGCATCTTCCTTAACTTTCTTCTCTAATCTCTTCTTCCTTTTCGCATCACCAATGGGATCAGCTCTAATGCCAGTCTTTTTTAAGATGAAGTCAAGCAAGCATGTGTCTTGAATACACTTTTTAATTTTGGATGTCGTTGAAAAACAAAAAAGGCATGTTGGCTGTAGGGCGATCTGAAAAACTTTCCACGTGCCTTTAAAACAAGAACATGGCCAAATAACAACAAATTTAAACCAAGCCTTTTGACCAAATTTCCTTGTCAATGATTTTATTGCATTATTGTAAGTCTTGGTCACCGCTTTGTGAAACACTTTTAAAGGAGAAATCATCAATTTTGCTAGAGTCGGATATTCCTTCTCATATTCAGCAAGTTTCTTCTGATACTTCAAGACGTCATCGATTTGACCCAAAAAAAAAAGAGACATAAGGACTGCAACCAAAACCATCATATTATACATTATTGGTGGTCATAGATATCAATGTGCATCTAGCATACTATTTCGATATATTAAACACCATAAATTCAACTAACAAAAGAATTTTGACTATATGCCTATTGATTGTTGACATGATCTTTGAAAACATTGTGTTGAAAAGGTAAAATTTGTATAGAAACATATTTGGTTAGTAGTGCTCGCACTTACATGCAATAAAGAGGAAAACAGCTCCCAAAGCCACAATAACAACTTTCCAGCAACTTTTTGTCACGTAACATCCCCAAATTGTATCAGTTGGACAATCCCTACATTACATTCAAATATTGAATCTCTAACACTGACGAGTGTAGTATAAGCATGTACTATTCTCAAATCTTTCCACCTTTATATTCTTCCGAAAGGTATTGAAACATAAATTCACCTCAAACATTTCCAAGCTACCAAAAATGCGCTCAGATTAAACATAATTATATTTATAATCACAAAAAAAATTATGTACGTTTTGCAAAATGGGCACATACTCGCATGTTACACCAAACCAAGCTGCAATTGTTTTACTGCTAGCCAAGACAAATTTAAATGGCCTTGCAACACTAGGAAATGGAGCTAATGAAGTTGGTGCTGAAACAGGCGCACTATTTGTAAACGCAAAAAAGGTTTGAAGTGGCACTAATTGTTGTCCAGCTACATACTGATACAAGTCATTTAATTATTTAGTATCAAAATATGCTCATCCATTTAGAATGCAATAGAATTAAGGTTTATTTTGGTATTTGCGTATTTTCATTTTTTATGAATGATAGCAAAGCCAATCTGGACATTAGACAACAAATTTTATATACAAAAGTATTACAAAAATGTTCTTTAATAAGTTACAACAAAATATCCTGCAAAATATTGACTACAAAACAACCAAAGTAGAGTGTACCCTCATGGAAAACATCATATATGGTTTCACATACATTAGGTGTTACTATATCTACATCATTTTTGTTCATTGTCCTTATTTCTATTTAACAAATTTGAACTGCCACAATGCAAAGAAATTTGTAGTTAGAATTTTAAAACATTATTTTTTTGTATTTCTAATGTATTCAACTTCAAATGTAGTGTAATTAAAAAAAAATCTAGTTAAGTTACCACAAAATTTATGGTTTTTCCTCAAAAAATAGCAACAATAACATAGAGTTTTTATTTTTTTCCATTGAGCTTTATATTTTCCTAATTGATTTTATACTTATATGATGATTACATAATTGCCTAATTTAATATCATTATATAATATAAATATTTTTTATTTGTATACAAAAATTTAATGATTAAAATGTATTTTGAAAAATCTTCTACTCAATATTCACAAAATTGGTAGAAATAATTATGAATTTTTAACAAAATCATTTGTTTTCAATCATTTTCATGTAATACATGTTTCAATTTTTTCTAATTGACTAATTTAAATATTGGATTTCAACTTCAACTATTTTTTATTTTATAAATGGTATCCAATATAGTTATATTTTATAATTTGATAAATTTTGTATTTAAGACTCGAATTAATGATCTCACAAGATTTATGTAAAATTGAAGCTAGTGAGTTCATAAAGTTATCTAATTTACGAGGTATAAATAACCAAAATAATAATAACATATTTTTACTTTTATTTTTGAATGATTAATACATGGTATTTGCCAATTAATGACAAAAGTAATTTGCTCACCCGTGGATCATAAGATTCTTTCCCAAAGATTCATCCAGCTCAATTTCAAATGAGTCAATTGATTGATAAGGAATATTGAGGTCACTTTCTATGCAAAATGAAAAAGGATTTTCACAAAGAATGAAGACTTTTTCAACTTCAAGTAATTTGTTAAGAAACATTTTTATTTCAAAAGAAACAAAATTTGAAAGGAGAAAGGATACATTTACCATTTTCAAGGATGACATTATTGTCATGTGTTTGTAGATTTTTCTTGCATAATATCCTGCGCAAAAGTCTACATAAAATCTGTGGATATTTATAGACTCACTTATTCAATTCATGTGAATGAATAGGTATGTTTATGGATTGTTACTAAAATCTTGACGTAAGTAAAATGAAAGAAAACAAACAAGATGATCAAATTGACAATATCAAAAGATTAAAATAAAAAAGGTCTTGAACCATATTTAAGTAGTGTCATAAAAAATAAATCTTACAATTGTAAAGAAATTATTTATCTCCTTTATAAACTCTAACTAAAGAGCATGATGACCCTTAGTGTCAAAGGTGATGCCAATGGGGTTTGACGGACCCATCTTCAAATTTACTGTCCCAATGGAATGGCGCCAACACAGAAAAATTTGATTGTTACACCATAAACAAACCTAGGCACGGGAGGATATAGGGAGCAACATGTCCCTTCAAACAAGAATCTTATTTTCTTGACACTATGTGATTGGTTGGTGAGTAAAAATAAACAACACAGTTATTAAAAAAAATCAGGTCAAAGTCGTTGGTGAGTGAGTAGGGCGGGTATGGGTAGGGAGCAACACTTGCTAATGCTAAGACAAACCAAAATTAAACTTGCCATCCTGCTCATGGTGTCACCGTTGGCGCCACAAGGGTGGAGATGCTCTCAAATTAAAATCTACTTTGGCTTTAAATCAAATATGTACTTTTTAAACCTAAGATCCAATAGTAATGCTTTGCTTTATAAGTCCCAAATAGAGAAACTTTGATAGTTAAAAAATGTAGAATATTACTACATTATACTTGACAATATTTGTCAAATGAGAGGTTCATGGCACCTAGATTATCCACTAATTTTGCAAAAGTTTTTTTTCAGATTGATGGTGATTTTAATTGACAAGTAAAAACGAAGTCTATGTCAAGTGTATTAGAAAAATGTCAAGAACATATCTATATTGTGAAACCACTATAAGAAATATACAAGCAGTTCTGAGACATTTTTAGGGTTACTAACCTTGACAAATTGATCCACAACTCTCCTTCCATGTGATGTCTTCTATTAGCCCTTGCAAATCTATGACTTGAAAACCTGAATAAGATGTGATGTTTTCAACAAGAATACATATGTAAATTTTTTCAACAAAAATATTGTTTTGAAGGATTTTGAAAAATATTGTATAACTATATTTAAGAATGAATATGCAAGAAAATCCTTCAAACATAATATTAATGAAAACAACAAAGAATGTTTTCAACAACAATGAATGCATATGATAAAAAAACATTCATTAATAATTTACAACCAAGAAGTGCCTCTTTTAAAATCAGATAGAGAGAAAATAAAAAAGACAAGAATTCACGTATTTTACAACACCTTGACAATTCAGCAAATGGATTGAAACTTGTTTAGAAGGCGCCATAAATTGATCCAATAAGGTATAATCTTGAGAAACTCTAGATGTATGCTCCAAATGTTGACTACTTATTAGAGATTTGGAAATGCAACAAAAATCGCATATGCAAAACTCCACAAGCTTGAAGATGTTGTATTGTTGCAATGGTGTGGCCTCCATAAATGGGACACTGTTATTTGTGACCTAAAACGTGTGGTTGATATGCATTCTAATAACTTCCACCCTTATATAGAAGAGTTGAAAAGGATACACATTATTGTACATAATTATCAAATTACCATCATGATTGTTGAGTCGGGATCATATTTGATGTTGTTGAATGAGTTATCATAGGCATGAAAGTTGTAACAACCAACTGGCCCTATCCCTTGTACATCGAGCTAACAAAAATAAATAGTGGTCTTAACCACTAGATTTTATTTGTGTTTTTCAAAGTGGGTCTATTGGTAAAGGTTGGTTGTTCTCTATTTTTCTTTTATGCAGTAGTATTGACATGACATGGTGTATGGCAATGTTGTTTATTTTTTAGAATGTGCACTTAATGAAGGTTTTGGGTATTTTGAATTTTGTTTCAAAATATTTCATTGAGGGAGTGTGTGGTTGTTCTCACGCCTGCAGTGATGACTATGAGTGGGTCTACTTTTCATCCCTTGTTAACGCTACTATTAATTAATGGTTGGTATTTTTGGGTTTTCTATCTATTGTTTCTTGTAAATAATTGTCGTGACAATATATGAATTCAATAAATTGTATGGTGAGATTGTCTTCAGGATTTGGTGGTGGGGCACTTTGATAGTAGTCCTTTAACTCATAGTATATCTAGTTTGAATCTGGTGTTGCAGTGACATCTTTGTTGTCCGCATGTGCGAGGAAAGAGCCATCGAGGTAGTGTATTTTCTTATCAGTTGTTGTTAAATGTGCCTACATTCATAAGAATGTAACATCTAAATTTTTTTGATGATAAAATTAGTTTTCTTAATTCCATACAACTTTGTTATGTCTACAACATGACCAGTGCGGAATTTCAATAGACATGTTTTTTGAGGGTCTGTAATTGCAAGGTTGGACCAGAAACCATTAGATAGTTCATTGTCTATATTGGGGCTCATTGTCCATTTTGCTTATGTTGGAAAAACGTTATGCCATTATTTCTAAATTATTTTCAAGGCATGTAACAGGGCCACGAGTCTTTTTGGTAGTAGTATAGTGTAGAGTGTGCAAATTCATATGGTTTTTCAACGACCCTGTATTCTTTTGTTGTGCTTTTGCAAGTTTGTCTGCTATTTCATTTCTGACTATATTTGCGTGTGTTTGGACTTTGTATAGCGTGGTGGCTTGCATCTGGCTTTACAACATTTCTACTCATAAATGATAGTATGATTTTGTCGGACTGGTTGGTATGTAGGGCATGAATTTTCCATATAAAGAGTGAATGCTTCAAATATTTTAAAGTAAATTTTCATTTAGAGAAAAGGGATCATAATAATAAGCAATGGAAGATTTCATACCCCTTTTCCAAATTGTGCCTAAAGAATCAAATACCCATTTGTGCAAATGATTCCCTTATTATAAATAATAGCAATTTGAAAAAGGATGACCAATGAACAAGAAATAAACTATAATTCATCAAGGGTGAGCATAATTAAAACATAATGTTATATTGTAGCATCTACTATTCTTTAAATCATATATTTTGGACCAAGTTATATTAAAGTAGTAACAAATTTTTAAAGATTGCGGTTGTAAGTTCCTATTATCTTGAGCTCATATGAGATGGTAGAAATCATTCACAAATTGGCTTTGAATTTATGGCTATGAAACTTCTTTGCTCTAATACACTATTCATTGTAGAAGATTGTAAAAACTGAAAAATAAAACTATGTCATAGAAGCGTTTTTGGACGAACATTATAATCACAACAACTAAATGAAAATAATCACTGTTTCATTTTATTTTTTTTACAGACGGAATCAAGGAATTTAACATAAAGTAATATTAAATATGAAACTTTTTTCAAATGCAACCAAAGTACAACAACGGTTTTTGTTGTAATGTATTGATTGTTACAATGATCAATGAGGTTACATGCCATAAATTCCCTAAGAAAATTATGATTTCCATTTGAATCAATACGGCATGAAGTTTGATTGAATTTGAGGCATAATGTAGGGTTGTTTTGAAGATTTTTTTCCCCTTTAATCTTCATTGGATGCAATGAGTTAACATAAAGTATGCCAAAGCATTTCAAGTTTTATTACTGTGAACGTAAAAGTGAACAAAATATTGAGGGATTAGAGTTAACCGAAAAGAGTGTCTCAAAGTGAAAAGAAACCTTGAATTCACCTGAGACTTGTTTTTAGTTCAAAAAGATGGTAAATTAAACTAGTCTGATGAGTTAGAGAATGATCTAAAGCATGGCCTGCACAAGCCATGGGAGTGAAACTCATAACCTCCCCAATGTTAGAGGAGAGTTCCCACAACTTCCTTCAGCCTAAGGGACTATTTATAAGGGGACTAAGGTACTATTCATGAAGAATCCTTGTCAGAAATGGGTAATATAAGGTCAGAGACTCCGCATAAACTCAACATCCCTCCCTGCTTGTTTTCGGTTAAAAGAAAATGAGATGCTAGTCTAAGTACATAATTTATTTTTTAAATTTGTTATTTTAATTTATTTATTTTAAATTTATTATTATTATTATTTTATTAAACGGATATAGACATGTCATTATTATTTTTGAACCCAGAGCTAGTATTTTGCCATGGCAGAATGGATTTGCAATGGTTGAGATTGGGCCCTTGATCTTGGAATGGCATTTGATGGGACAATGGAGCCAATAGAGTTATCCGTTAACCCACCTCAAGTATAAATAAGATGGGTGTTTTCGCACTATGGGTGTCATAGTTTTGAACCAAAAAAGTTTCTAATGTTGTAAAGCAGTTGATTTAATGACGTAATATAATAAATGGAGAAAATACCAAAATATTTTTATATACCGTAGTACTGTAGCTGGGTCGCCACCCCACAAACGAATATTTAATATTTTTTGAAAAATAAGGTTCGTTCCTCAAAAAATGAATTTCTTGGTTTTTGTTTTTGAGCAAAAATATGATTAAAAATGCCCCAAATGGCCCTTGAAAATAGCTTAGAAATAGAAAAATATAGCTAAAAATAATTTATTCTGTTTTCATTTTTTGGTCTTCATAATTTTTTATTTTTTACGTTTTTTTTATTTTTTGAATTATTTTTTGACGACCCTGCTATGGTACTACGGTAGTAAAAATGGAATCTTTTGGGAATAATTTCAAAATATTTTATATTAGTTTGGAATCTTTTAGAATATCCTTATAATATTTTGGAATATTCGTAATGATGTCATTTTATCCACTTACAAACCATGTTGAATGCATATTCTAACTACACCACAAGCTCCGTTTTAATTAGTCAACCAAGCCCGCAAGAAAATTTCTGGGAACTTGCCATTTTAAGGGGTGTTTAATGTAAAGGAACAAAAATTGTTGCCATAAACCTTGAAAATCCACCTTGCTCACAAAATCGTTTTGGAAAATATTCACTCCAAATAGTTATAAGATATGGAAGAACTTAGTGGTCTCTCATCAATAGGTGTGTAAGAGCTTGGTGGTCTCTAAACTCAAGGAAAACTAAAAAAAAGTCTATTTCAATGGGAAAAGAAGTTTCCTTGAGTTAAAGACCACCAAGCTCTTACACTGTACCTAATAATGAGAGACCACCAAGTTCTTTCATACCTTATAACTATTTTGAGTCAACAAATAACAATATATTAAAGCAATATTCATGGTATCTTGTTCATACTCAAGGATAATTCTAATGTAATTACACTTTAGAGTATGCAGAGAGGCATGACACGGGAGCTTGCCGTAAGAGCAAGCATGCACTAGGAGGCCAACATGAAGAAATTTTCATAGGGGACAAACAAAATGAGGCACGACACGGCAGGTTGTTGTGGCTTTCAACTCCTTAGAAATCAAGGCAAAAGGCTACAATGTGTTTTTTTTTTAAAAGGATCATAATTGCATCTCATTTTCTTGTACTATATTTGCTATAAATTGCAGGTGTTTAGCCGTGTTTACCATGGATTTTGATGAGTCACAGTGGGATGAGCATTGCTGGTAGATGCAACCAACCTTGGCAGGGTCCTTACGAAGGGTTGTGCATGCCCTTAGATTAGGGTACATGAAATATTGTGGCCACTACCCCTTTTATTGTGCATTGTGAGCACACTGAGTAGCACATACAGAGTACTGGTAGTAGTGTATTGATGACATTCAAGTTGCGAGCGTTTGAAGGGTCATTTACACGACGTGAGCGGAAGGAATGAAAACAATTTGTTCCGTTTCCACTCATACCTACATACTTTTTTTGGTTTACACTAGACGACAATTTCCGCTCACATTCCAATAATTTTGCAGGTAACACATGCTATGTCTCAAAATTATAGTCGCTCATGCTTCCCTCTTCCACTTTCGCTTTGTAGTGGAAGCGAGTGTGCTCACGCTTCCGATCACACCTAAATTCGAGGAGGAAAAAAAGGTTTCTTGTAATAGTAAAAATTAGGATCAGTTTCGCTACTTACATCAAGTACGTGGTGCATGCTACTGGTTGCGTGGTCAATGCCACCGGCAATGCTCTGTGACAAGGTGACATGCATGACATAACGACGTAAAGGTTGCCGACAACAAAGCCCTGCAAGTCGTGCTCCGTGAAGTGCTAGAGTGAGCTTTGCCCGTATTACTGCCTAAGTTAAGAGCCAAGTTCCATGGATTTGAGAAGTTGCCTATGGAGGGGAAAAGTTGCCTATGGAGTAGGCAAGAGGAGGGGAAAAGTGGAACTTGGGTTTGTCTCATATCCGGCCACGAAGTCGTGCATGTTCGATGGACTTGCTTGAGGTGAAACATGAACAAATTTGATTGGTTAGGAAGAAGTCTTGGCTTGAGAACTTTCCATACTTCATGACAACTTCTCCACCACTTTTTTCTCAAAAGCTCATTGGAAATGTGGAACTTGGTCCCCCAAAGTCCGTAAATTCTTGCCAAGTTTTGCTCCGTTCAATAATGGGGTCGTTCACAAGGCAAAATGATTGAGAGAATGAACAAAAGAAGGGAACCCTGTAAATGCCCTTCAGAGGGCACGCTTGTACCTGGGAACGCTATTTATAGAGCTCTACTTGGCAAGAATTTACGCCAAGTGCAGCACCCATCCTCAGGCTTCCCGCGATGGAAGAACCCTCTCCGCCCGGGTTGCACCCTCGGCGCAAAGCCTCCCATTGTAGGAAGCCCTTGGAGGAGTGCCTCATCCTATACCTAAAACTTGTCTTTCAATGATACTAACAAACATCTTGTTGCAATGCACCAACATTGCATTCGAAACTCAAAGGAACATGGGAACTTTGGAAACATAAAGAGAACTTGGGAACATTAGGAAACATGAAGGGAACGCTAGAGAATGTCATGCGAAGCTTTGGAGAACATCATGGGAACTGTGGAGAACATGATGGAAAATTGAATGAAAGGTATGGATGTGCAATGTAGATGATTTCGTGACATGGTATCGTGATGGATACGAAGTAGGGTAGTGACGAAGTATCGTGATGCTGTGTACTTAACCCCTAAACGTTAGAGCGTCCACAAAGTGGACGACTAACAGATTCAAACCCTTCTCACGTTCTCATCAATACTTGGATGAAAGTCATCCAATTTTTTGGAGATTCTTCATCAAGTTGTTGTTCTATCTAACGGTTGGATTTAGTCATACTTGATTACATATTTTTCTAAAATTACAAATGTAGAAGTATGTCAAGTTGTTGATCAAGCCAAAATTGCATTGACTGTAGTTCAAAAGTGGCCTTGCAAAAATGAGGTTATAGATTTAAGAAACACAAAAATTTGAAAGAATCACCACGTTTAAGAGTATCTTATTTCAAATTCATTCCAACAAATTTTACTCAAAAAATATTAAAATTTTGTTTGTAATCGAATTTAGAAGGAATTTTTAATTTTAACTTTCAAAATTTATAATTAAATATTGGTGATAGTATTAGTGAATCGAACTGTACGGATGGAATCTAAAATTCAAAATCTAGAACTTTCATTTGTATATCAATTCCAAAATATTCTTCCAAATAGTAGTTTATGATGGTTTTTCTCAAATTGTCAATTCCAGTGACACCCTGGTACGTTTAGGGGTTAACCCTTTAACGTCCCGATTCAACACTGTTTTTAAAGATTCGTTATAAAATGTTTGATGAAAAATAGAAATGGAGTTGATGTACAAAGCAAAGTTGTAAATGTCAATGTGAAGATAACATCTGTACGGTTGGATTCATCATATTTATTATTAATATTTTTTAGTTAATTTTCGAAGGTTTTCTTTTGAAATTCAATTAAAAATCCAAAATTAGCACAATTTTTTTTTTTAAATTATAATGAAAATGGAATAACATGCACTGCAAGATGGTATGGTTTCCACTCGGGTTTCTATTATTTGATTCTACTTATTATGAAAAGTCAGGTTTAAGGTCTCACTTTTTGAACTAAGAATGAAACTTGACATAAACCACTTTTGTTATTTTTCAAAAATTCACATTATCTTATTTTGAAGATCCATACCGTCCAAACGGTAGTCAACTAGCACAAGAATCAAGAGAATTTTGGATGGATGAAAAACATCACCATATGTGGTAAATGAACGCATCAGAAATCATCCAGCGTCCAAAATATAGACGCTGGCGCGTCAAAGGGTTAATATAACCCCTAAACGCCCAAACGACCATTTTTTGGTTGCTGCCCGAATCTAATGGGCTGCCTGGAATAAAAAAGTATTTTTTTGAAAAATAAAAAATATTTTAAAATACTACATCAAGTCTACTTTCCAACGCAATTTGAATTATGCCAATCCGAGTTAAACTCCACCCGGGAGAATTTTTCAAAGTGAATCACTTCAACATTGTCTTAGAGTTATAAAATTTGCTATTTGGGGAAAGTAATGATGTTCCCTCCATCATTTCTTTTGCTTTTTTGAGGTTTACAATAGATAAACCAACTTTAATTAATCATGCTAAATTTTAAACTCTAAAACTGAAAATTAGAATTTATACAAATTTTCAAAGGTTTTAAATTCATTAAAAAAAGATCTAAAGTTATTTTTGGAAGTTTGACCGTACGGATAATTTATAGAGATGATGCCCTACATTTTGTCTATTGAACCAAACTTCATCAAACATATGGAAGGCACATATTATAACACATCTATGTTTTGTCCAATACCCCTCAGGTTTTAGGGGATAAGAGATGCTTCACCCATGAAATTGGTTCTAAGGGCAGGCTTCCATGTGAGAATCGGTTGTGAAAGGCACTTCAAGACAAGAAATGAGGTCTCGAGAACCACCCATACTCCATCCATTTTGGTAGAATTGAAAAATGTACTCCTGGATTTTGCTCTGTTCACCCATTTCGGTGGAGCTTCCACTGTTTGCGGACCGACCACCCAGACATGGAAGCCGGCCCTAAGTTACTTCCATGGTGTTGCAGTAACGGAACCTTTCCAGCGTTGGTTGAGTATGCCCTCATAGCTACAAAGGAAGCACGAAGGTACCACGAACTGAAGAGACGATGACAGATAACTAACTGAAGAGGATGAGTACTCCGTCGGACTAAGTTAATGATGGGGAGGAGAAGAGGGAAGGGAAGGGAAGGGAAGGGAAGGGAAGGGAAGGGAAGGGAAGGGAAGGGAAGGGAAGGGAAGGGAAGGGAAGGGAAGGGAAGGGAAGGGAAGGGAAGGGAAGGGAAGGGAAGGGAAGGGAAGGGAAGGGAAGGGAAGGGAAGGGAAGGGAAGGGAAGGGAAGGGAAGGGAAGGGAAGGGAAGGGAAGGGAAGGGAAGGGAAGGGAAGGGAAGGGAAGGGAAGGGAAGGGAAGGGAAGGGAAGGGAAGGGAAGGGAAGGGAAGGGAAGGGAAGGGACGGGCGTAAGAACCGGAGCGGATGGGGATGCCAGGTGTGTCAAGTGGAGGGAGAGAAGACAAGGGGAGGGGAGGGGAGGGGAGGGGAGGGGACTAGGGGACTAGGGGACTAGGGGAGTGACCCAGGCGGGCAAGTGGGACGGGCGGGGCGGGTCGGGGACCCAGGGAGGGAGGGAGGGGGTGCAAGTTGCCTGCCTGCCTGCCTGCATGGCCCGCCCTCGGGACGCCAAGTGTCACTACATTCGGAGGGAGGGCACTAGTCCGCTTTGACGGAAAACCCCCACCCCAGGCAGCCAATTCAAGTAGGGCATTGCACACAACGTGCATGCATTGCATAGGTTACACTAAGTAAGTTAAGTTCTCTTAATAACTTGTGTTGCATGACGGATCTCCTTCCTCCCCTCCCTCAGTCCCCTCCCTCACTTACTCCGCCTGCCTGCTGCACTGAAATTCAGATCAGTTAGGGTTCCAAGATTCGTTCAGCTCCGGAGATCGCCGTCCTTCCCCATTCCATTCCAACTTCTCTTGCCCCTTACGGACCGAGTAATTTTCACTTCCTCTCCCTCCATCCCTCCCTCCCTCCCTCCCTCCCTCCCTCTCTCACTCGCACCTGCAATCCTGCATCGCTATCGCTAGCGCTAGCTTAGCTTCTTTGTCTTTCGTCCGTGGACGCAGGCTTCACTTCCCACGTAGGGACCTTTGTAACACACTTCGTTGCCCTGCCATTGGAGTCTAACCAATCCGGTCCTCGATCACTCCTTCTGCATGAGCACTGGTAAACCGTACGTAACTTGGGACGTAGAGTGGAGGGAGGGGAGGAGAGTGGACTCATTACTACTTCTGAGCTGTTGGGAGTGGGAGTACAGTTCGCCCGAGGATTCACTGCCCAAGGGCCAAGGGTTGGGCTTGATGCTCACTGGAAGGCCATGATTCTGTTGACTTTGGTTACCCATTTTTTTAACGACTACTGTTCACTACTGTTCCGTTTCGTTGTGGAAGCTGTGCGAGAGGCACCTATTGATCCGCGTGTCCGACATCTCATCTTAAGGAGACTCGTACGTAATCCTCTGCAATAGCTGCCCATTCTGAGTAAGTTCTTGGCCTGAATCATTAACTTCGACATAACGCCATATGCGTTTCGGCTGAATCCTTTCGTCGTACACGTATACAATGGAGGGCTTCGGCTTAAGCGCTCATGTATCTTGTGTTCACACACATCTGGTAGGTCTTCAAGCCATGAATAGCATGGAGCATGATAGCCCAGCCAATCAAGGTCAGTACCTACGGCGGCAAGGAGCCGATGGCGCACATTCTCTGCTCAATCCGCAGGAGCAGGTCAGGACCCCTCTATAATTCGACATTGGATTGTGCATCATCTTCCAAATGGTCATTGCCGAATCCTTCGATGGATTATGTTGAACTTGTTCCTAATTTTGATGATTGCAGCGTTAGGTCTAGGATCGTATGAATATAGATGCCATAACTAAGCCGTTGCTAGATTATCTGGTTTAGGTCAAAGCTGCTTCACGGGACGCACGAGTAGCGCAACAAGAAGCCCAGAAGGCCATGAAGCGGGCTTATATTCAGCAAGTGGCTGCCCAAGAGAAAGTCGAGCGAGCATCTGAACAGGCCAGTTTTTCTGTGCATTTCTGTGCAATGTCCATAGCCTTCTAAAGGTCAATTGTTGCTGTAAAGAAATCCTACAAAGAATGGTGACTTAATAATTGTCAAATGGCTGGATTTCAGGTTGTAGCTGAGCAGGAGCTCGCTAGAAGAGTTGCAGTTCAAGCAGCTACACAAGCTGCTGAGAAGGCTACAGATGAACAGAAAGAAAGGGCATCCGAAGATTTGCATGATACATCTATTGCACAGGAGGCTACTCAAAGTGCGCTGGCATCGGTTTCAGCTAATCAATTGGGCAATCAGCAAGGAGTATCCACACCCAGTCATCAGTCTGGGTTCATTCCATATTCTTCGGCGACCTCTCAATTATCATGTTAATATGTGTAGCTTCTCAATTTCTGTGTCAGGAGCCATGCAGAGAGGACAGTCCCAACCAACGAACCAATATATCGCAATGCCATGCGTTCACCTCAGCATTGTCAGGAAATGTTGCTGCAAGGAGCAAATCAAATGGCTCAAGTGCCTCCGCTCAAATGGTTGCTGCTCAGAATCTTGCTGCCGGTGCATCGGATCCCTTAAATCAGCATGTAAGACATTCAAGGTCACATCACATGGTTTCAGAAGGTTGGAGAGCCCAATGTCATGTCGGTAGATTGTAACGATTTTTTATGCTCTTCTATGTGGGTAACATGATATCCTGATCATTGAATTTTAGGCGGCAAGGGAGCAAGCAGAAGCAAATGGTGATGGCTCACCAGATTGCAACAGCTGCACGAGCTCCAGATACTGCAGTGCAAGCCACAGCTTACCTGCCAAATCTCTTCCACAAAGCTTAGTCGATTTCGGGAGAGGAGAAATTCGCTAACAAGCATCAGCAGAATGATCGTCAACCTTTCTTCAAATTTTGGAATTTTTACCTGATTGTACATAAAAACTCTAAAAAGCATTCCTGCAGAGTTCTCCCAAGGTGTATTCACCGCCAAATCCATGTCGAGTTTTTGAAGATCCTTTATGCAGAATGGAATGCACAACTGGGTTTCTTTCGTCGTGAGAAATTTGTATGAATAGTCATCGTTGCCCTGATGGAATTCGATTGGCCTTGAATAGTTGCGCAATGAAACTACTGCTCATTGTATCAAAGATAAAATAAAATAATTGCTACACATGTGAGAGTATTCCTATGGTTTCAAAAACGCAAAACAAATAATTTTTTTTTTCATCCATATTTAAACGAAATTTGCTTGGTGGGTATGAGGGTATAATTGTTTATCAGCCTAGGTGAAGAACAGGGGCATGTTTACCCTTTAACCCTTTACCGCCCAGGGTGGTTCTGGAGAAACCACCTTTTTCTGGGTGATGTTTCTTTAAATCTATCTCTGTTGAAATTAGGGGTACTATTAATAGTATCCAACCGTACGAATGTAACATAGCTTAATGAAACAAGTCTCAGTTAAATCTTGGTAAGATCGGACCGTTGGATTGGAAGATTATAGTATATCTTTGAACTGTATAATGCACACTCAAAAATGAGATTTCAGGGGGTGTGTGACTTCAAGATTAAATAGAATTTGGGTTAAATTTTCAAAAATAAAAGTCAACACCTCTTCATTGCAATCTTTCATGTCAAGAATAGACTCATACATAATTATTGTGAATTTTATAAGTGAAAGTGACTTATCCATGTACGGTTTAGAACAAAATTTATACGTTCAAATAAGAAAGGAGTTAGTATAGTGATCAAGATCAGACTACATACACTAATAGAACATGAACAAGAGAACACAATCCAAAAAGAAAAACGAGATAACAAACTTCCAATCTCTAGAAATACAACATAGTACATATGCTGTATTTGTAAGTATTTTGCTATATTTTGAGGTATTTGCAGTATTTTGGTGTTTTGTACATAGGTATTTGGATATCTAGGAAAGTCGGATTCCAAATTTTCTTTTTGCATCATCTCCAGAATCAAAAGTTACACATCTGAACTTCAGACACTGTACTGAGATGGTTCAAAGATTTTCCAGAATTTCATTTTCCAGTGATCTAGTGACCACTTAGTGGTTACCTGGGCACTAAAGGGTTAAGGTCCCGATTCAACACTATTTTCAAAGATTTGTTATAAAATGTTTGATGAAAAACAAAAATAGAGTTGATGTTCACAGCAAAGTTGTCAATGTCAATGTGAAGATCACATCGGTACAGTTGGATTCATCATTTTTTTTCATTAATATTTTTAAATTAATTTTGCAAGGTTTTCTTTTGAAATTCAATTTAAAATCTCAAATTAACACAAAAAAACTAAAAAATATTTTAATGAAATTGGAATAACATGCACTACGAGATGGTATGGTTTCCGTTATTTGATTCTACTTATTTGGAAAATCATGTTTAAAGTCTTACTTTTTGAACTAAGAATGAAACTTGACATAAACCAATTGTGTTTTTCAAAAACTCACAATATCTTGTTTTGAAGATCCATACCGTACAAATGATAGTCAACTAGCACAAGAACCAAGAAAAATTTGGATGGATGAAAAACTGTAGAGGATGATGTAGTGTTGAGAAAGGTTGCAATCTGTCCGTCGTCCATTATATGGACACCGGCGCGTCAAAGGGTTAATTTCAAAACTTCATGTTATTTTAAACTGCTGTCAATGTCATCTTCAGATACTGTGAATGTCCCCCATGAACAAATGCAAGTGTAAATGAGCTATCAAAGTGAACAGGTTCTTCTCATGAGCAGGCTCTTCTCGTACAGATCTCTTTTCTTATGGAGGCCCGGATATGATCTGATAAGCTAGCTGGCCACCTTTCATTGGCTCATAAATAAAGTCAGGATGTTTCCTATGCTTAATCTGTATTAATTTGGAATCATACCTTCCCAAGTCATTAACTTTACAACTTCCTAGGTTGCATCCATGAAAGGGTTTTCCGAGAGACAGACCTAAGTATGCTGAGCCAAAGATCACGAACGTATTGAACCACTTAAATTCTGCTGTTCACAAGAAGAATACATTTAGAAACAACTAAGACAATAATAATTTACAAGGTGAGGCTCGTAACTCAAACCAAGTAGCACATAACACGAGAACACTCTACCTTACATTCCATGTCGAAGGGCAGACATGAAAACTAGGCCAGGACTCATATGGGAACTCTGTAGGTGGGGTCGTCCATGATAAGCACAAACAGGTTCCCTCTATCTCCCCGTGAGAGGCTGTTAGACATTCCATAACACCAACAACAGTCAGTGAAAATCAGATGCGAGTAACAGATGCAGCTTTCAATTCACATGCCCAGTCGTATTCATGAAACTATTCTTCATCTATAGACCGGTACAATATAAATTTGTACAATCAGAAATACAGGACTTCCAGTGAGAAATAACGCATCTTTGCTACACTTGTCAAAGCTAATGAAAAGGATTGACTCTTCATAATAAGGAACACAACGGTCAACAGTACGAGGAAGTCTTTCAAGTTATGAACTTACCGCATTTCATCGTCTAAATATGTGATCTCAAGCTCTCCTCGAGCTCGCCCTGGAGCCTTGACGCTAATCTGCAAGAAATCGCCATAAAAAGAATCAGGGACGCCACACTTGCTTGGATCAACATTGCCAAATCCAAGCATTCCGTTCTGAAAGCTGCAGGATGCTAGGTAACATCCATCCTGAAGGGAAAAGAGAGGTGCATGCACAGTAAGAAACACTCACCAATCCACCAATTTTAAAGAAATCAAAGTTGACGATCACTTTCTTGGAGTTGACAGGTTCTAAGTTTGCTGTGACCTGCACAACGAAAGAAAATTTAGAAAAAACCAAGTATTTGCTGTCCTACACTATTTTAAATACCAACAACAAAGCTGCGACATACACGATAATTTCAGAGCCAGATCCAATCATACTTTCAGCAGTTGGGTAAGAGAAATGAGGCTTAGGATTACATAAGGGCACTTGCATGCCTAATAGAAAATCACGTCCAGATGGGCAGTGCCTCCTTCCTTGCGCGTTGCTACGTTACTTACTTGATTGAAATAGGGCCAGGTTTGCAGGTTCTGTGCTCTCAAAGTGTCGGTATTGATGGCTTGATAGATGGCACCATTGGGTCGCAGAAATTTGAGCCTCTACAGACATTCAGAAGAAGAAGAAGAAGAGAGAACCTTCAATGCTTCTCAAGTGGCAGGTTGATACTGGGGAGATTTAAAAAATCGGATAACCAAAGTAGAGGCGAGGTCACAGGGGAACAATGAAGCATACTGAGAATCTGCGATGTAGGAGAACAGAAGAGAGACAGAGCGAAAAATGTGGGCGTAGGCAGACCTCGATCAACACCAGCCATACATAACTTACCTCCTTCTTCAGAATGCTAGAAGAGGTAGTGTAGAGGAGTTCCCATTTTCCATTGAGAAATGGTGACTTGAGAGGATCCTTGGTGGGGTTTAAAGCTTCCAGCTCTCGCGCAATCTGCGTCCACCAAACATGGCCCGTTCAGGAGAACTTACTCACAGCACGCTCCCAAACCCTGAGCTGCTCTGCTCGACCTGTGGCTCATATTCTAGAACGCACGGTGGGATTTTTGTACGCGAGAACCGCCGGCTAGCCATGCATATACAATTCAAACGCAAACCCGAACGCAAATTAATTAATGCGTTCACGATGAAAATGCACGCACCTTGTCCACACGGGCAATATCCTCGGCGCTGGCCTCGGCTCCTCGCTCTAACGGAGCGATGGCGTCCAAGAGCTCCTTCTTCACCACTTCCTTGTCCTTGTTGGCCTGAAGAAATGGGAACAACGCAGCTCGCAGCGCCTCTACTCGACTGCCGGGCCGCCGCTCCGCCGTGCTCACCCCAATGGCAGAATTGACTGTATCGCCCTTCGGCCCCAAACCCACAACCGCCAAGTGGCCGCTCGCGCTAGACTGCGAATTGGATATGAGATCCCGCACAGAATCTTTGGGGGTCCGGGGTCGTCTTTGGCTCGAGCGGAAGGCACATTGCGGCGGCGACGCCACGACGCTAACCATGGTGCCCCAAAATGCTCTCCCTCCTGTCAGAGCGTTGCAACACGGAGAATTGAAAATTAACAAACATGCATGCATTAACTTACTAGAGTATTCTCCCGGTTCCACAATCCCGTCTCACACCCATCGAATGGAATGGAAGAAGACAGTGAAAGAAACTACGTACGTTCATTCATTCATGCGACGGATAAGGTGGTGGTACAAGAAGTAGTGTACCTTGAAACAAAGACCCCCAGCTCAGCTAGCCTAGCCGGCGCTCCTGCTGCGGTCTGCCAGACTGCACTGCTCCTGAACCAAGTTAAGTTATGATCAGAGGAATTCCGGATGCCAGATGGAATGAAAAATCATCATGCAAATGGAAATGTCACCACAAGTGGCACGACATGCACACGAGACGTACCAGTGAGCGCGGGTGGAGTTGGAATGCAATGGAATTGGTGAAGAAATGGGGAAATGGGGAAATGGCCGGGACAGGAAAGCAATGCAAATCAAAGGACACAAAAGGAAATGAAAGGAACCTTAGAAAGGGACTTGACTACGGGAGGGATTGGTGCGCAAGCAGACCGACCGATCGACTGACTGACGAGGACCAGGCTGAGAGTTTTTCTCAAGAGTTCAAATCACTCCTTGTGCGACCTAAAATTTTCAACCCAAAGCCCCAGTCTAAAATTTTCAACCCAACCCCTGTGCGACTCCCCCGACTGATGATCAACAGATGACTGAGGTATGCTCAGTTATCCATGTGCCATTCATGCTCCCTCCTCTCATCACTCAGCGCTGCCCGGGTGTCACCCTTCCCTGGGCAGTGGGCACAGTCCGGGTATTGAAGTTTCCTCACTACAATTCTCTCACAACAGTTTTCTTTTATATCACCCCTTTGGTACCCAACAGGAGTACAGTACATGAATTCAGAACATGGCATGTGGAAAGTGTCCAAGCACATGTGTACACACTACACAGTAGCAAATTAATATTATTCTCTGCAGATACTGCACTGTGATATTGGAGAGAGTGCTAATTACGAGTTCAGAGTGCAACTATTCCTTTGAGTTAGTTGTCTGAGGCCACTGTCAGTCAGTCCTGACTTTTGCGTAAGGTAAGGTGAGTGCGTGCGTGCGTGTGCGTGAGTGTGCATGTCCATGTGTGGCTCTGAATTTCTGATGGGACTTGGTCGTGGGAGACTGACTGACTCCCGTAAGTATGAGTCCTCCCTGTCGATGTGGGTCCGTCTAGTGGAACTTGTTTGCCTCCGTGACTGATGGGACAAGTGTTGGGGGGACGCGTGAACATGTGAATGGTTTTGAAATTTTAATGCCTCGATCCCTCCCCAATCTCCACTTGATTTCAAAATTCTCACTAATCACACCAATTGCTTCCCGTATTGTATTGTATCCTCACAAGTCACTGACCTAGCAATAACTCGTGTGAATTTCCCACGAGCGAGCTCCAATTTATATTGTTCTGTAATTCACAAATCTCTAAATAGGATGTAGTGAATGCAAAAACCAAACAGTACTAGCACTATCTTGATTGTGCCAATAAGAGGCTGTTAATTAGCATCTGCGTCTTTCACCTACAACTACCCCATCATCAACCTCCTACGAATTATCATAATCATAATACGCTTGGCACATGGCTGAATTCCACCCACTAACCCCACTTTCTAGCTACTGCTGAACGAACCACATTCAATGATGAGCCTATGTAATAACAAACGGTTTTATATTGTACAATAATGGACGTGCATTTTTTACCAAGTCACAAATCAATAAATCCATAATAATTAGCTGGTTGCTAAGTGCAATAAAAGGAAATTACTCTTGTAGCACGGTTCTAAGAATTGGATCGAAGGCATCGAGTTGAGATATTCAGGTGCAAAGAATGGAGGAAACGGAGTGAATCAGCTGTAAAAAAAACACAATATTTTACAATGTACCCGTATATAATACAAGCGATTCTAATTCTGTAGACTTATCTTCCGCTCAGAGAGAGAGAGAGAGAGAGAGAGAGAGAGAGAGAGAGAGAGAGAG